>CM029600.1:35172866-35372866 GCA_017311375.1 Mytilus coruscus
TGTGTGTATATGTTTGTGTAGCCAGGGGACGGTGAAGGTTTCTTTTAAATGTAATATCGTCAATATGTACTAGGGATGTCAACGAGTACTTGAGTACTCGAGTATCGCTCGGTAGTACCGAGTATCGAATACTAAAATGATACTCAATTAATCGGTTTCCTGTTAGAATATTGCTGTCGTCTTTATATAAAATTGATCTTCTTGAGAACCTCTTTTGGAAAATTAAAAAGTCATCACTGATAATAAATAAAATACATTTTGTTTCGAAGGCTTGAGCTAGATTGTCATTTAAAATGCCTCCGAAAATACGTGGGCTACACCTACGCTAATACTTTATACTAACACATCTTAGCCATTCTGTCACATCGGTACCGTCAGAGCAAATATTTTCGTCTGCAAGACTAATTTACAAAGTTGCAAAACCGATTTTCACCAATGATAGTTGACAAGAAAATATTTCTAAATAAAATAAATTCGTTTCATCCTCGGATGACCCTCGGTGAATAGATAAACTTCTAATCCTTACGCCTTTGTAAACATTAAATGTGTTTTCTTAACGATTACCAAATACTAGTGTTTGATATGGTTTTCCTTGTTTTAATTTTGTTAAATAGGTAAACATTAAATCAAATTGATTAGATCATTGTTTTTTAACTTAATTAATACTTGTAGGTAATGAGCTATTAATTATGGTGTGTAACTCCTTGTCCCAGATACTTATGTAGATGGTTTTAAGTCCGTTGAACTACAAACAACAGGATTTAAACTACGTATTTTTGCGTTTCCGTGTTGAAGATATATCCCGGAACGAGTACTCGAGTATCGCTCGATAAAACCAACAAGTACTCGATTAGTAATTGTTCATCGAGTTGACATCTCTAATATGTACTATCAATTGACGAATATATCAATTATCCTCAATCAGAAAGGAAGAGATATGAAAATACTAAACAGGTTGTGCTGCTTAATAAAGGGCTACGCTGATCCACGCTGGGCAATGCATATTGTAAATATTTGTTTTTATATATATTTCCGATTGTACTGCCGGTTAATTCATCAGTCAGATATAATTGTAAAATTATGTTTATTATAATTTCTTCGAAATTTTTTTCATGTATATTATCATGATAAAATGACAAGTTTTCATGTTTTTACAAAATTTTGCAACTAAAATGCTGAAAACCGTTTTCCGTCGGAGGGGCTTCGCCCCCCCCCCCTGAACCCCCTACCCCTGCACCTGATGGGGGCCTTGAGCGGCCCCCAGACCCCCTGCCGCAATTTGTACCTACAGTTTATTGGATACCTAGCTAAGCCCCTGGAAGGTTTTTTTTCAAAAATTTTCAAATTTCGACCGCTAGTTTCAGATTTTTGAACATAGCGCCACTCGGAACCTTGCGCAAACGATGTGCCTGTTTCTCCTCTGCAAGACCTATATAGTCATACTCCGTGACACCCCTCATTATTTTTCTCTAGAAGCCATGGAATAGGTCAATCCCCCAGGTTTTTTTTTCAAAAATTTTCAAATTTCGACCGCTAGTTTCAGATTTTGGAACATATCGCCACTCGAAACCTTGCACAAACGATGCGCCTGTTTCTCCTCTACAAGACCTATATAGTCATACCCCGTGACACCCCTCATTATTTTTCTCTAGAAGCCATGGAATAGGCTAACTTTCTTTTTTGTCAGGTAAGGACTACTTTAACATACGTTCTAAATTGAAGTGCGTGCTTCGGTTGTCTAACACATACAACCCGTCTATTGACAGGTGTGGATTTACTGTGGTACTCGATGTTACCCTGAAAAGGGGTGTGGCATGTTTTATAAATAGATATGGTTGATCCCATTTCATGTTAATTGTAATTTGTGGACGGAATTTCTGCCTTTTTAAATATTTTTGTTTTAACGGCCATATCTGTCTTTTGCAGTTTTCCGGTTTTCAGATATATCGCCTTATTGTTCGCTGGCTTATTGTTCGCTAGTTATTGTTCGCTAGCTTCAGCCTGGGTCTGATAAACCTAATATTGTATATGATATTTATAACCTCCTACGCATTGATGCTTCAAATTGTGATAAAAACTGGGTTTCAAATGTGCGCGATTTACTATTTAGTTAAGATCTAAACTATGTTTGGATTGATCAAAAGAATTAAATATTCATTCATTCATTCTTGGTAGATGGAATTTCATTTTGTACTTTAACTAAAACAAGAGGCCCACTTGGATAAATTTTCCGGGAAAAAGCGGAAGGAAAAAAATGTTGTATGTGGTTTGTTCAAAGTAAAGGTAAATGAAAGAAAATTTTCCCATAGCTTCACGGTATCCAAATAATCAGTAAACATTAATTTATCAAAATACACAAGAATGAGATTTACAGATCATTCGATAGACATGACTAATATTTCAAATTTTGCCTTGTTTCAGAAAAGGGTACTATCATAATGGGATTACATTTAATAATACAGCTAAATAATTCTTAAAAAGGCATTTTAATGGCAACTGTATGACGCCATCTTGGACTGTAAAACAGCAGCACACAATCGGTCTTGTTCTTTGCTTAAACCCTGAAATGTTGAGACAGTTTAGCAAATTAATATGTCAGACTGTCTATTTAAACAAATGTTTGCACCTGTCCTAAGTCAAGAATCTGATGTACAGTAGTTGTCGTTTGTTTATGTAATTTATACGTGTTTCTCGTTTCTCGTTTTTTATATAGACTAGACCGTTGGTTTTCCCGTTTGAATGGTTTTACACTAGTAATTTTGGGGCCCTTTATAGCTTGTTGTTCGGTGTGAGCCAAGGCTCCGTGTTGAAGGCCGTACATTGACCTATAATGGTTTACTTTTATAAATTTTATTTGGATGGAGAGTTGTCTCATTGGCACTCACACCACATCTTCCTATATCTAGGAAAAATAAGTGATTTATTGCACATTTTGACTGTTTTAACAAAAATCATTTTTTTGTTCGATGCAATTTTTCAAATTAGTCATATTAGCTTGCATTTGTTTTTTTTAATTCATATGGTTTTCGATATGCCGCAAGGGATTCAACCCAAATATAATAACACAACATCTATCGTGGAAACTTGTAATCAAATCGATTAAAATACTTGGCATTTATTTAGGTGTCACAAATATTACTGATTCGTGGTGTCATTGTAACAAATCCAGGTACGTCTGACGACGAGGTCTTGCCAGATAGTTCTATCAACTCAAATGATTTATAATTTTTACGATTTTTTCTCGAAATCACTAACTTTCATACATCCAAACATCATATCGTTAGCTCCTAAGTTAGGTTTAATTGCAGCCGGATATCTGGATATAATGAATCTAATATATTAGCGTTTACTGAGTAGGTTAAATATTAGTCATACCGACGATTCAATCAATTTGTAAAACTTTCATAGTCCTTTCCGTCGTGACAGAGGTCCTTATAGACTGGGCGGGCATTGTTAGTGAATGTTCAAAATAATGTAAATCTACGGCAGTGCCCTGATTTAGAAATTGATGAGCTTGAAGCCGTTAAATCACAAAAAAATTTAAAAATCGAATTTTTGTACTTTTACTCCCCCCCCCCCCTTCTTTCCCTTAGTGATACCGAATAAATTAATTCTCCAATTTTAACGTAAAATATGGTTATACGACAGAGACGATTATATTGCATTTAGAAATGGTTTAGTTGAAATGGATTGAGACACGCTAATTACACCTAATAGCGTAGAAGCAGCAACCGAGAACATTGCAAATATTATACTTCAAGCAGCTGCCATAAGTATCCATATTAAAAGCATTACAGTTCTGCAAAACAGTCCTATATGGTTAAAAAATGATTTTAAGAAAATTATTAAGAAAAATAACAGAATTCATAAAAAGGCGAAACATTTAATTAACAATCTGACTGGAATAAATTTTTAAAAAAGTAGAAAAAAAGTCACTGGACTAGTTAAAAAACCTAAAGAAGACTATTAT
Source organism: Mytilus coruscus (assembly GCA_017311375.1). Taxonomy (NCBI): domain Eukaryota; kingdom Metazoa; phylum Mollusca; class Bivalvia; order Mytilida; family Mytilidae; genus Mytilus; species Mytilus coruscus. The sequence goes on from CM029600.1 coordinate 35,176,837, forward strand.
TATCTATTTATAATTACATTTCTTTACGGTCCTATGTTTCACATAACTGTTTTCAATATTTAAATGAGATAGGGTAATACCCGTCGAATTCCTTTCTGCGCGGACGATTTCGGCGGTCAGTATATAAAGAAAATTTAAGGCGCGCTTGACCAATGCGACGTTCGTTACAAGATAGTAAGGACAAAGTAGTTAGTTTGGTATACTATTCCACACCCTCCCACCCCCATATAACCATCTTATATGTTATTTTCTCATTTTGCATCGACTTGTGTATGGTGAAATTTGATGCGTTTATGCATGGCTGATTGAATATATGTATGTTAAACATGTGAGCTTCGTCGGATAGAAATCGACCTTATGCAAGTGCACATATACATGTACATGTATAAGACTTTGATTGATTTTGGAACATTCAAATACGAAATATAAGACGAAGTTTTTTTCTGTTTTGTAGGTTTCTTATAACAACTCATTTCAAACAGTTACAGACTTTCCGTAGGGATTTTTTCATCCCAAAATAGGTTAACAGATGTATTAAAATTCATTTGCATAAGGTCGATATCTATCCGACGCAGCTCATGTTATAGTAAAGGCGATCTTGTAGTGAACGCACAACCCTATACTGTGTTTGGTTTTTTTTTTTAAAGATATCTAGTTAAAAAAAACTTTATTTTCTGAGGAGTGAAACGAGGGAGAAAATAAACAAAATCATGAATGGTAACCCGTCTAGCACTAACTGGTGGAAAACAATTAAACAATTGTCTAATATTAAACCTAATGATAATGATAAAATTGAGAATGGAAATGGGGAATATGTCAAAGAGACAACAACCCGACCAAAGAGCAGACAACAGCCGAAGGCCACCAATGGGTCTTCAACGCAGCGAGAAAATCCCGCACCTGGAGGTGGTCCTCAGCTGGCCCCTAAATATAATTGTGTAGTAGTTCAGTGAAAATGGACGTCACACTAAACTAAAATTAAAAAACATACAAGATTAACAAAGGCCAGAGGCTCCTGACTTGGGACAGGCGCAAAAATGCGGCGGGTTAAACATGTTTTTTGAGATCTCAACCCTCCCCCTATACCTCTAGCCAATGTAGAATAAAGAAACACATAGCAATACGCACAGTAAAAAACAGTTTAAAAGAAGTCCGAGTCCGATGTCAGAATAGGTAACAAAAGAAACTAAGCAAATTGACAATGATACATAAATGAACAAAGGATCCGGACTACTAGCAGTTACTGACATGCAAGCTCCAGACCTCAATTAAACTGATTGAAAGATTATGTCTTCATCATATGAAAATCAAGTACAATCCCTCCCGTTAGGGGTTTAGTATCATACCATCATAAAATATATTAGAAGAACATAACCCGTATCATGCCAACAACTGGTTTTAGAATAAATGTGTTTATTTCCGATGCAAAGACCCTATGAGTGAATCAATATTAATATCAAAATATGCAATCCTAAAAATGGTATATAAACCATATAGAAAGAAACGGTACATTAATTTTTAACCATATTGAAAAGGCAAATGAATTTAATACTTTTTTTCTTCACAGTCTAATTTAGGGGTCGATACCCTATGCAACCTAAATGGTGATATTAATAATTTAAACAAAATTTAACTAAATGAAACAGAAATCGAGGAAGCGGCTTAGCCTTAAACCTTCTTAATCTTCTAAAGAATCTGTATCTGACATGTTAAATCCAAGGTTATTAAAAGAAGCATCAACAGTTATTTATAGATTATCGTTGGTTATCTCAACGAGATTGATTTTCTCGCTTGAGCCGATACGGCGAAAGTGAGAAAAGCAATCGAGTTGAGATGACCAATGATAATCTGTTTATCGCTATTTTACCTATGAAGACGTTGTTAATTTCCTTGACAACGGCACGTGTTCACTTAGTTTCTAGCGATAATTTTCATATCACTCGACTCCGTTTTCATATCACTCGACTCCGCTGAGAAAGGAAATTATCAGTCAGCAAGATCAAAGGAAAAATTCGTAAAATAGCGATAAAAAACATTCTATTTGTAAATTATTTAATATGTCGTTATGGAAAGCTGAATTTCCGAGTCAATGAAAACAAAGCTAATGTCACAGCTGTCCTTAACAATAGTTCACCAAACGAGGTTAACAATTACCGACCAATTTCTCTTCTAAGTGTTTTATTAAAATGCATGGAACTCTGTATTTATAAACATATCTATAGTTATTTAAGACAGAATAATATTCAAAACTCAAAACCAGTCCGGCCTCATTATAGGGGGACACTGCTGTAAATCAGCTAGTAGATATTCGAACGATTTTGGAAAAGCCTTGGATAGTGGCAAAGAAATACGTCTTGTGTTCTGCGACATAATTAAGGCATTTGATAGAGTTTAAGATAAGGTCTAACTTCTCGATATATTACAGATAATAATAGTATATCTGAAAACTTACTTAAATGGATTGAAAATTATTTGAATAGAAGATATCAAAGGGTGGTTACAAAATTAAATGGATATAATTCTGACTGGTTGTCCACAAACGCTGCCGTCCCTCAAGGTACGAAAATTCGATCTTTTTAACCGTAATACATGTTTACAAAATCTCATATGTACCCTTTCCAAAATGTCAAGGTTTTGTATCCCAAGATGTCGGGCCCAAATAAAAGAAATAAGGTAAAACAGCCTTATCAAACATATCGAGCTGGCACTCTATGGATACATGGTTAGATCTACACTTCTTGTAACACAGTACATAGCTTTAATAGCTTGATATCTAAGGTATTTTCTGGTTGCAAAAAAAAAATGCATTGCTAGAGAATATAACATGTATAAGACAAAAATTTCCGTTTAAGATGTTTAGTTCGTCAACAAATTCCCCCAGGCTATCATTTAGAATAGATATAAAAATCTTTCCCAGACATGACAACAAAGTAATAGGCCTATATTGTTTTGCTTCTAATTGACATCCTTTATTCTTGAACAGTCACTGATATCCAAGCCCAAATAAAACTTTTTGCTGAAGACAAAAGTCTATATTTAACTGTTTTATAATCCAGTAGGAGGTGATGAAATTCTAAATCGCGATTTGAATAAAATTCACGAATGGTCCTATAAATGACTTGTCAAATTCAACCCAAAGAAACACTGAAACCATTATTATTTTCCGTAAAAAATGCAACACCTTATCATCCACCTTAAAAGAATGAATAACGAAGAATTACATGTAGTAGTTGGGGTTTATTTTTCGGATAATGGTTCATGAAATGTACATGTTGATTATATTGTGCATATTGTGCAGAAATCTTACAAAAGACTTAATATTTAAAGGAAAACAAAAAACACTTTAGATAGCCTGAAATTTGGAAAAAAAAATATACATATCTTTTCGAAGACCTATCATTGAATATGTTGATGTTATCTGGGATTCAGTAAATTAAACTTTACTGAATGAACTCGAAAACATCCAGTTGGACGCTGCTTGAATAGTTACAGTGGTGGTGGTGGGGGTTCTAAACTCACAACTACCTCATTGTAATATAGAGAAACCCAATAGAAAAACGTTCAGATCGACTGAGAAGTAACCATAAACAAGGAATTGTATAATTCCTTGCTATAAATTAATACGGTTTAATCATGGAAGTATTATATTGACATATAATACTTCCATGGTTTAATTAACATTCTCTATAACAATATATATTAAAAAATCAGTTCATGGCGCGCGGAAGCTAGTAGACAATATTAATTTTTTAGGGGTTGGCAGGATACACATAATCGTTCGTAGTTTCAACTTCAAGGTTCTTATGCAAGCAAATTTAATAAACGTTGATTCGATTCAGGTGTTTTTTTGTTTTTCACTTTACATAGGGCTTTATCTCTGATCTTATTTCTTTGTGCACAATTCTGAATCTACGTATTTCACCTTCATCAATGTTAGGAAAACCTGTTTCAGACGATTCCATATACCATTATATTTTAGGGGATTTTAGATTCAGAGTCGAGTTAATGTATATTATTTAGCGTTGTTTGCGAGAAATAAATCATTTTTCTGATAAAGAGACTACACTCAAAACCATTATATATATAGTTGACATTAATATTTCATTTTACTGTGTAAATTGATCCGAATGTGAACGACAACATAGACCTAAAAATCTTTTTGGTTTTTCCCGTTTAACACATGGCATATGCGCAGGAAATTCTTTCATTGACCTTTGCAATTTAATGGGAGTTAATTGGTTTCTGGATTATTTTACTGTGATCTAATTTATTCTCCTTCTACAGTATCAACATTTGACGTCAGGTTTATACACATTAAGTTAGTCTTGTCATTACGGAAGTCTCGTCCGAACTGAAGTAAATGCATGTACAGAAATAATTTCAGAATATTCCATCATATTTGAATTTTCAACCAACAACTACAACTGAGTGATTAATGCTAAAACTGTTGAATAGACCTCTATGTATTATATTTAATCTCATTCCACTCCATTAAACTGGCAAAATACACGAATTCAGTGCAAATAAATATGACGTCTTGAACGGTTTATCAGAACGGTTTTGGACGGTTCCATATACCATTATATTTTAGGGGTTGATTATATTCAGTGTCAGATAATGTATACAAGTAATAGCTTTTCGAAAAAAGCTAGCCGTCTCTTAGCTGATAAAATGAAAAGTGTTCTCGCTTTGTAGATTAAGGTTCATGTGGACCCTTTGGCTAAAATGACTGCATTTTCACCTCAAAATTTACTCTGAGTACAGACAAACCTGTGTATCTGGAAAAGTTTTAAGGCATAGCATGCCCTAGATAAATAAAATTCAAATATATTTTATGTTTTAGAAAATTAAAAACTTAACTGGATTTTGCAGTGCACTTTTTTCATTTCTCTAGAAGGTGCCAAAGTAGACTAAGTTGGGAAAGAGGTTTGAGAACTTCCCCACAGGTAATAATTGAAGTGAACTGTATTGATTCACATGGACAATAGATGGACAATAGATACCTGACAATAATTGGTCATTTAAACTGTGTACCTGAGTGGACCATATCAGGTGAAACTCAACTGTTTGTTAATTTTATCATCTTCTGCAGGGACGAAAAAAAGTCCACTGCAAAATCCAGTTAAGTTTTTAATTTTCTAAAACATACAGTGCATTTGAATTTTATTTATCTAGGGCATGCTATGCCTTAAAACCTTAATCAGATGAACAGGTTTGTCTGTACTCAGAGTAAATTTTGAGGTGAAAACGCAGCCATTTTAGCCCAAGGGTCCACATGAACCTTAATTCATTCAGAATAGTCTTGCATATTAATCAACACATTTTACCACACACGTTATGAAGCCGTAGTATATCGTTTAATGTTGTGTCAAATAAGGTCCTTATCGTACTAATCCTTCAAATCATGGTTGTAAATGCTTTACATGTTTGTCAAACAATTCATTCTCTCATCATGAAATATCATAACCATGTTCAAGTTTTCTTATGTTTTTCATGTATAAAATGTACGTAACAGTGAACGACTGGATTCATGGATTGAATGTGAACTAATCATGTGCGTGTTAACAAAACATCAGGAGATTCGGCTATTTATAGATAAAGGTTACCTGTGTATCGACATGCATGATTTGTGACTAGGCAAAATCTAATTGCTAATATAGAGAGTACAAATCCGATACTCTACGGGATTGAAAGACATTTACTAGGTTTGGATTGTCCCAACCAATCAACGAACTTTAATTATTCATGTCTCAGTAATATCTTCCAATCAGGTAGTAAGAAGCATTCAGCCCGCAGATTGTCCATCGTTCAATTCTTAATAACGTCTCCTCGGAGACGTTAATAATTTCCTTATAAACTACCTTAATTGAGACACATTATATATAGTTGACATTTACATTTTATTTTACTCTGTCAAAATAACCTAAATATTAACGACCCTATAAATGGTATATCCCTTTTAACGTATGACATTTACGCGGGAAAATTCCATTGACCTTCCATTCACCATTGCAATTAATTTGTTTCTGATTTGTAATTTACTGACTGCCATCTAATTTGATCTCCTACAGTCATTGAAGTAGAACAGTATCAGCATTTGTCGTCGGGTTTGTACACATTTTAGAATATTCATGGACTTCAATCTTCTCTATTATTGAAAATAAGTGGTCCCTCTTTTAGAAAAATTAATCCAAATATAATGAATTTTCCCCCTTTTAAGTTAAAAAGGCTACATTTTTCTTTTATCCTTTTCTACAACAGCAAAATAACCCCTTGCCTGAGGGACAGTCCCTCATTTAAGGGATATCCCTCATTTGGGGGGTTGTTCCCAACCTGTTATTTTGTTGTAAATAATAACATTACTTTTTTCAATTGAATTGTTGCATACTTTTAGTGTCGGGGCCTTTTACAGCCGACTAGGGTTTTTCCCATTTTTGAAGGCTGTACGGTTGCCTATAATTACTTACATCAACTTCATTTGAACTTTTGTGGATAGTGGTCTCATTGGCAATCTTACCACATCTCCTTATTTTGATATCGGTTGCAGACCTGAAATAGATCTACGAAGTTAAACATGCATATATAAATAAGAATATAAGTAATATGGTTCGCTACTGACCCCCTACTGATCCATAGAGGGTTAGTAAAATCCATAGGGAGTGAGGCCGAAGGCCGAATCTCCTATGGATTTTATTCACCCTCTATGGTCCGTAGGGGGTCAGTAGTGAACCGTATAACGAATTTATCGCACGCGGGACTTTTTCTGCTGCGTTTTGTAAAAAAATAAACAATGAAACACAACAACATTAATAGATGACGTCACCATAAACAGTAGAGGTGACGTCATGAACCCCCTATGAAATTCACTAACCCCCTACGAATACATAGGGGGTCACCACGTGACGGCGTTAAACCAATCAAAACGTGATAATTTACCCGCGGTGCGAAAGATGTGGTACGAGTGCCAATGAGACAACTAACCATCCAAGTCACAATGTTTAAAAGGTAAACAATTATAGGTCAAAGGACGGCCTTCAACACGGAGCCTTGGCTCACACCGAACAGCAAGCTTTAAAGGGCCCCAAAATGACTAATGTAAAACAATTCAAACAGGAAAACCAACGGTCTAATCTATATAAAAAACGAGAAACGAGAAACACTTATGAACTACACCAACAAACGACAACCTCTGAACAACAGGCTCCTGATTTAGGACAGGTGCATAAAAATGCAGCGGGTTTAAACGTTTTAACAGGCGCCAACCTTCACCCTAACCTGAAAAAGTGGTGTAACATTACAACATAAAAAGACACACACTAAAATATCAATTGAAATGGAAATGAAATTATGATGTTAAAGGTTTTTGAATAGACCTTGTCGTTATAAATTGTATTGCAATATAAACATGTTGAGCGCTTTTACAGCCGACTATACGGTATGGGTTTTTCTCATTTTAAACAAAAAAGAACATTTACTGGCTCATGCATGGCAGGCGGAAGTGTATTGTTTGAAAACTTAATTTGTTACAGGCGTTGACACCAGGGTTTCCGCTGGCGGTCGCCATTTTCGCATCTTGCTAAAAATAAAAATTGTGGCGATTAAAATTAGTTATTGGCGAAAGAATTTGGCGAAAGAAATATTCATGTTCGACTGCGTCCATCTTGTTTACATTTTTTCGTGTTTCTCGGACTTTTTCCCTGATCAGACAATACTGGGAATTCACCTTGAACTCGTTAGGACAATAATCATCTGATTGCATTTTATAGCCATCGGCAACAAAGGATTATAATTAATAAATGTGTTGATTGTATTGTTTCGTGAAATAGTGTGGTTAAATGGCTTCACATGTCACTTAAAGGATATTTCACAACTTTGATTGAAATAATTGTTTTGAAGTGGGTGCAATCCTTTTAGCGACGCACATTTTACGTCTCCTCTTTTCTTTTAACGATGGTCTGGAAAAAAACTGTTGTTATGACAAAATGTTCAAAAGTAAGAAAAATCTCTGACTTTAAATTTTATCTTATAACTTTTGAGAGTAATAATTCTTTTGAAATTGGTAATTTACAATCGTTTTAGCAACGCACGTGTTTGAGGCATAATTTTACGTCCAAACTTTTTTAATGATGGTCCGGAAAAGAAATCTATTGTTAAGAAAAATATTCAAAAGTAAGAAAAATCTCTGACTTTAAATTTTATCTTATAACTTTTGAGAGTAATAATTCTTTTGAAATTGGTAATTTACAATCGTTTTAGCAACGCACGTGTTTGAGGCATAATTTTACGTCCAAACTTTTTAATGATGGTCCGGAAAAGAAATATATTGTTAAGAAAAATATTCAAAATAAGAAAATCTCTGATTTTATCCTTCAACTAGACGGAAGTATCTTATAAACTGTTATAGATGAATCCTGTGCTCCTTGCAGAAGTCAACATGATGATTTCATGATCTTATTCTATATTGCAATTTTACAGTATCTTTTAAAACTAAATGTTTGTTATTATTAAGTGTTTATTTATGACAATGAGATTAAAAATATATATTTAGAATTATAAAAGACATAGTTAGTTTTCTCGTTTGAATTGTTTCACACTTGTCATTTCAGGGCCTTTATTAGCTGACTATGTGGTATGGGTTTTGCTCATTGTTGAAGGCTGTACGGTGACCTATAGTTTGGTAACTTCTATGTCATTTGGTCTCTTGTGAAGAGATGTCCCATTGGCAATCATACAACATCTTCTAATTTTCATATATTAGTAGCAATGTGGCAAACTAATTTTTTTTGTTAGAGAAGGAAATTTTAAACGAAAAATATGTTTTTGTTTGTTGGCGAAAGAAATTGAAAGTGGCGAAAAATATATTGTTTTGGCGAAAGAGGTGGCGAAAAGAAAATTGACCCAGGGAAACCCTGGTTGACACGAAACACATAATTATATTAAAGTAGGCTTGTATCGCTGAACTGCTTGCAAAATTCTTAACTTTACACCTTTGACACAAATTGTTTTGTGTGGGACACCTGAGAAATTTTCCTGAACGTTCGATTTAAATAATCTGGAAATTCAGCTCCGTGAAATTTGATGGAGTTGTCTATTTATGTTGGGTCATTGTATCTCAGCAGGACATTTTATCATTTCTTTTGGATATTTTGCATCAAAGAAAAGGTAAGAATTAGTACATATGGAAACATTTCTAGCCGTCAGTGAAATTGGTTCTCAGTGGACCAGTGGAATAACCAGGTGACAGCTAGGTCTTTGAATGCTTTTTCATATGTTTTATGTCAGATTTAAATAATGAAAACTGGAACCCTACGTGAGGAGAAATTCTCATTGTAGTATGACATTTCCCAGATGAGGGGTCTGAAGAAGCTAAACTTAGGGAACGGTCATTGTTTATCAGCTGAGGGGGTCGGTTCAAATTTGTTGCCCCCCCTTTTTTCTTTATCAACCACATAATGACCCCGCTTAAAAGTTACAGTTTCAAAAGTTTGTCCACCCAAACAAAAATTCCTATCGATTGTGAGGAGAGATTCTCACTATAGTAGGACATTTCCCAGATTAAGGGTCCGTCTGTCTGTAGACATGGTAGAAGCTAAACTTAAACTTAATATACACTGTATGTCATGTATGTGCTTGAGCAAAAAAACCAGGGTGCAAGAGGACTTGACCCAAAGACCAAGGTACAGAGGTAGTACATGTAGGTATAAAGTTGAAAGGAAAGAGGATTACCATTTGATTTTGGGGGATTAGGATTTTGAAAATAAATACCGTACCCACTTAATGAAATAAGCAGTGTATCGACAAGTAGTAGGTATTCCTATGGGCACTAACTGCGCCCCTTTAATAGCAGATTTATTCCTGTATTGCTATGAATCTCAGTTTATGACCAAACTCAGTAAAGACACGTCATTGTTACATTTGGTTGATACATTCAACAATACCTTCCGTTATCTAGATGATATATTTTCGTTTTATAAATTTGAGTTCTCTAAATATACTACCGAAATTTACCCAATAGAACTCACTTTAACTAAATCTAACATAAACAGCAGTAGTTGTCCTTTTCTGGACTTGGACATTTCAATCTCTAAAGGAAAACTCCATACGAAAATTTACGATAAAAGAGACGATTTTTCATTCCCTATTGTTAATTTTCCTTTTTTAGACGGCGATGTTCCCTTGGCTCCATCATACGGTGTGTATATATCCCAACTCGTTCGTTATGCCCGTGTGTGTAGTGATGTCATAGATTTTAACAAACGTAATCAATGCATCACTCCGTGTTGAAGACCGTACTTTGACCTATAATGGTTTACATTTATAAATTTTGACTTGGATGGAGAGTTGTCTCATTGGCACTCACACCACATCTTCTTATATCTAATCACTAGTAAATTATTAAGTCAGGGATTTCGTTACCATAAATTACGTAAAACTTTGCTAAGTTCTTTCATAGATACAAAGATTTGATTAGTAAATTTGGCTGTACTTACTTACTTACTTACTGCCCATTACGCCCATTGGCGTGTGGGGCAGCAACGAAGTTTCTCCACATCTGTCTGTTTTGTGCCATCTTCTTCAAGCTCCCCCAAGTATGTTGGAAATTTGCCATCTCAGACTCAACTGTGCGCCGCCAAGTTATCTTAGGTCGTCCTCTGCGTCTCTTTCCTCTGGGGTCCAGAACAATGCAGTTTTGTTGGTTCTTCAGGGCTCTTACGTAGGACATGGCCAATCCATCTCCATCTTCTCCTGCTAATGAGTATGTTGATCTCTTCCTGTTTGCATTTATTTAGGAGGTCCTGGTTGGTGATTTTTTGTGGCCAGAATATCCTCAGGATTCTCCTCAGACTCTTGGTATGGAATGTAGAGAGCTTCTGTTGGTCTGCCTCTGTCATTCGCCAACATTCAGAACCATACAACAGGATAGGTAGTATACAGCTGTTGTATAGTTTTAGCTTTGTCCGGATGGTGTATTGACCAGATTTCCATACAGGCTGCAGGTTATTAAAAGCAGCTCTAGCTTTTGACAGTCTTTGTTTGATGTCAGTGTTGGCTCCACCATCTGATCTTACAGTACTTCCTAGGTAAGTGAAGGTATCGGTCTGTGGTAATGGTTTCCCGTTTATTATAATTGGTGCTGGGTTGTTAATGTTTAAACTCATTACTTCAGTTTTCTTTGTGTTTATTTTCAGACCTATCTGTCCTGCATACTTTTCTATTCGACTGGACTTTTCTTGGATATGTTGGTGAGTGTGCGATAGCATGGCAATATCGTCAGCAAAGTCCAAATCTTCAAGAATGGTGAAAGTTCCCCATCTTATGCCTCTTGGGATATCTGCAGTTGTTTGTCGCATCACCCAGTCAATGGCTATTACAAATAGTGTAGATGACATTATACATCCTTGTCTTACTCCAGTTTTAATTGGGAAATAAAGTTGTTCACTTCCGACTGTACATTTGAAGTTTTCATAAAAGCCTTGATTATATGGATCAGGTGTTGTGGTTTGTCATAAAGTTGTAAGATTTTCCAAAGGCTTTCCCTATGAATGCTATCAAATGCTTTTTCGAAGTCGATGAAATTGATGTAGAGTTGCCGCTGCCATTCTGTGCATTGTTCAATGATATTTCTCAGGATGAAAATCTGGTCAACGCAGCCTTTTCCCTTGCGGAATCCTGCTTGCTCCTTTCTTAATGAACTGTCGATTGATTCGGATATTCTTTTTATAATAATTTTAGCCATGATCTTGCTAGGAATAGATAAAAGAGTGATTCCACGCCAGTTATTGCAGTCATTTAATGCACCCTTTTTAGGTATTCTGATGATAATACCTTTATCCCATTCTGTTGGTACTTTAACTTCTTTCCAGATGTTATGGAAAATTGGTTGGAGGGTATTGGCCGCTAAGATGGGATCAGTTTTGAACAGTTCTGCATTTAGATTATCTGAACCAGGAGCTTTTCCGTTCTTTAGAGTCTTGATTGCTGTTACAATTTCAGAAATGGTGGGTGGTTCTATGCTTATTTCCAGTTCAATGTTAGGCTCTGGAATAGTAGGTAGTTCTTTTGGAGATGGTCTGTTCAAAATTTCACTGAAGTGTTCTGCCCATCTTTTTTCTTGTTCATTTTCAGATGTTAGTAAATTACCCTGTTTGTCTTTCACTGGGATGTTAGGTGATGACTTGCCTCTTCCACAGATGATTTTGGTAATTTTGTAGAGGTTGCCTTGCTCTCTTTTATTGGCCGCTTCTTCTGCTTGATCTGCTAAATTATCCATAAATCTTCTCTTATCAGCTCTAACCAGGGTTTTGACATTGCGATGTATGTCACTATAATCTTGTTGGTATTTGTCTTTCAATCTTGGTGATTTGGTATCATTGACTTTCTTTTTAGCCTGCCTTCTGATGTTAATCTGGTTCCATGTTTCCGGTGTTATCCAATCTTTTTTCTTTGTCTTTTGCTTATAGCCGATACATTCCTCGCTACATTTTGTGTATATATCTGATATCTCATTCCACTTCTCATCTAATGTTTCATTTTCATCTCTTACTGAGTTTTTCAATACCTGGTATCTGTTCTGTAACTTTATAACAAATTCTCTTTTAACCTTGATATCCTCCATTTTATCAATATCAAAACGCTTCCTTAATGGAACTTTCTTTCCGGTTGCCCTGAGCTTCAGTTGGATGAAAGCTGTTATCAGTTGGTGGTCAGATCCTACATCAGCTCCTCTCTTAACTTTCACATCTAATAATGATCTTCTCCATGTGCTGTTTATCATTAGGTGATCAATCTGGTTTTATCCCTAAGGTTTGGGGAATACCATGTCAGTTTGTGGATGTCTCTGTGTGGAAAAATGGAACCTCCTACTACTAAATTGTTTGTTGAGCAGAAATCAACAAGTCGTTCCCTCGTAAGCTCATGCAGTCGTCTAAGGGATGGAAACCCTACAGAATAACCCGACCCTTCACGTAGAAGGTTTTGCTTAGGGTTAACGACCCTAACAAGTAAAAAAAAACTCATGTTACAGAAACAGCAACGAAGAATATAACTACAGCTGTGGAAGAGAGTCTCCAATGCACCAACAGTGGAGCAAGGATGAATGTAGGTAGTGAAAGCCGAAAGGAAACTACAAACAGGATAACGGAGACCCTTAACATGGCAAAAACTAAAACCAGAATTGGTTTTTGGAACGTCAGAACAATGTATGCAGCAGGAAAATTGGCTCAAATAACCTCAGAAATGCAGCGGTACAAATTACATATCTTAGGCGTTAGTGAAAGTAGATGGACAGGATCTGGCAGGATGACAACAACTTCAGGAGCTACTGTAGTATACTCTGGGCGAGATGATAACCAACATCATGAAGGAGTGGCAATAATCATCAAAAAGGTATAGAAAGAACACTGTTAGAATGGAAACCTATAAGCAGCCGAATTATTATGGCAAGATTCAAAGGAAAACAGATTAATATCACTTTATTTCAATGTTATGCTCCTACGAATGAAGCTGATGAAGAGAACAAAGATGCATTCTACGAACAATTACAACATGAAATTGACAAAACACCAAATCATGACATGAACATCATCATGGGAGACATGAATGCAAAAGTGGGTTCGGACAACACTGGCTACGAAAGAGTTATGGGAAGGCATGGTTGTGGTAATATAAATTTGGCTGTACCTGTAGAAAACTGATTAAAACGGTATTTCACATCCTAAATTTTACGGTAATATTGTACTTAAAGCGCGGAAATCACTATGTGATCCGTGTAAACTCATCGAACCTTTAAATAAACTTATTAGTTCAGGTTATCTTACCAATGTTGTAATAAGATCTTTGAATATAGTTTACATTGGCACTAATATCGATTTTGTCATCAGCAAATTAAAACATAACTAAATTTGTATTCTTTTCAAACGGGATGTTTAAAGACACACCCACGTTCATTTTGATCTATAAAGAGGTTAAACTCCTAACTATCCTACTGTCTGTCGATACATTTATTTTGGCATTGCACTAGTCATGTCTTCTTTGACTGTCCATGACGTTAAAATACTAAATCCCTTGGATGTGTTTTAGTTGATTTTAGTCTCTGATGCATGATTTTTATTATTAATTGTTTTGGCTTTTAACTAGCTGTCAGTAACTGCGAGTACTCTCAAATCGTACTTTGTTGTTTATTTGACCTGTTGATACTAATTGTAATGCTTTTTTGTTATTTAATGTTATTCAGGGTTATATCTGGTCTATATGCCAGCTTTGATAAGTGTTTGTACTAATATAAATTTCCACTTCTTACTATGAACATCAAAATTATTTATTTTGTTAAAATATTTCCTTTCTCTATTGTAACTGTATACGTATACCTAACAACAAAATATTTTATTTCATTTACCTGTGTTTATAGTTATTGCAAATGGCTGATATGTTTGTTCGAGCATATTGTTTTTCTTAAATTGTTTAACATTTCATACCGATATAACATGTTACTTTTATTATTCTTCCCATTAGTTTATTTATTTTGAATTTACATTGTATCATAGGTCAAATTTATTTGTTCAGTGTATGTTCAATGGTATTAATATGTCCTTTGATTGAGTTAAGCTATTTCAGTTGATATTTTATAGTGTGTCTTTCTATGTTGTGATGTTACACTATTGTTTCAGAAAAAGGGTGAAGGTTTGGTACCGTTAAAACGTTTAAACCCGCTGCATTTGTTTGCACCTGTCCTAAGTCAGGAATCTGATGTTCAGTAGTTGTCGTTTGTTGATGTGGTTCATAAGTGTTTCTCGTTTCTCGTTTTTATATAGATTAGACCGTTGGTTTTCCCGTTTGAATAGTTTTACACTATTAATTTTTGGGGCCCTTTATAGCTTACTGTTCGGTGTGAGCCTAGGCTCCGTGTTGAAGACCGTACTTTGACCTATAATGGTTTACATTTATAAATTTTGACTTGGATGGAGAGTTGTCTCATTGGCACTCATACCACATCTTCTTATATCTATGTGTACAGCAACAGATGAAAATGAATAGTCATTAGGCAATCTGCAAAAATTCCTTCTGGCCCCCAACAAAATGGTCATGGTCAAAGGGCAAATAATTATATGAAGTCTTGAACATGCTGAAAGGCTATTTGTTTTTTCTGAGACGCCTTCCTTTGGACAAATGGTCATCTAATTATTTGTCAATTTGTTAGATTTTTTTTCTTCTGTGAAATTTTCCTTTTGACTAATGGTCATCTAATTATTTTCAATTTGTTATACCTTGCATAAATGGGGAGATTTGCAATTACTTCACAATTCATAAGTACAACAAGAGTGCACACGCTGAAAAGTTTCGCCTGTTTTACTTATCATTGAATTTATGTTGAAAGTCTGTAACAGGAAGGTTTAACCATAAGTATCACATAAACTTAACATTATCAATATTAATTTTCTATGAAAATTAGGTCTTGGTCAGATGAACCTGTCCAGACAGACATGTACACCTTACAATCATTCCATACACCAAATATAGTTGACCTGTTGCTTATACTTATAGTATCTGATAAACTGACAAAATTAAGAAAACTTATCATTGACCAATGAACCATGAAAATAAAGTCAAGGTCAGATAATACCTGCCAGGCAGACATGTACACCTTACAGTTGTTCCATAACACCAAACATAGCTGACCTATTGCTACATTGAATTAGTATTTGGAAAACTGACCAAAACACAAAAACCTAACATTGACCAATGAACCATGAAAATGAAATCAAGGTCTGATGATACCGGCTAGACCGACATGTGCATCTACATTCATTCCATACACATGATACACCAAATAAAGTTGACCTACTGCTTATAGTACTTGAAAAACAGACCAAAATACAAAAACTTAACATTGACCAATAAACCATGAAAATGAGGTCGAGGTCAAATGAAACCTGCCAGACTGACATGTACCCCTTACAATCATTCCATACACCACACATAATTGACCTACTGATTATAGTATCTGAGAAACGGATCTAATCATGTAACTTTAACCTTGACCACTGATCCATGAAATGAGGTCCAGATCAGGTAAACCCTGTCTGACGGGCATGTAGGGGTTGCAAGGAACCCATATACCAAATATAGTTATCCTACTTATCATAATTAGTGAGAAATACACATAACAAAAAAACTAATATTTGTTTTCAAACAGTTGCTGAACCATGAAAATGAGGTCAAGGACAAGGGACATATGACAGACAGAAACTTCGTAACATAAGGTATTTGCATACAAGGTATGAAGCATCCATATCTTCTACCTTCTGAAATATTAAGCTTTATACAAATAATTTACGCTGCCGCCGCCGGATAGTAATACCTATATGTCTCGAATACTGGGAATTTCGTCGCAGGCGAGACAAAAATTGCAGTACAAATTTATTAAGGGCAGACTTTATTGTGGCGTAACACAGAATTGGTTTTCAGGGGGTGTCGAGCCTGTTCAAGATACCCAGCAGTGTGTTCAGGGCATCTCTTTCTGAACAAATGAAATTGGTTTGTAATATGTGGAAGTTAATATAAGGATATATCAGCATATATATAAAAAAAAAAAAAAAAAAAAAAAAAACGGTGATGGAAATGTGTTTTGCACGAAAGGAAAAGGTGAATGCAACATATTCCAACTCTATGTATAATAAAAACATATTTACATAATTTACATTTTATCCATGTTTGATGTTCTTTTCGGAAATAAATCATTCATTAAATAAGGTATTAAAAGCATGACCTGCAACTAAACTTTTATTTTTGTATTGACAGAAATGTACATGTCTGCTGCAGTGACTGCACTGGTCTAATTTGCTTGGCTCTGAAACTCCTGAGCAAATGATGAGTTTAGATAATGATTAAATTAAATCATGGTTGTTTTTCTTAAATTAATTAAAAATGGTTACATTGTAAGCAATTATTGTACACATGACCAGTTAATTCACACGGATTTACTCTACCAGATTACATGTATATTCACCCCCCGCCCCCTTATTTTTTCAAAGTTAAAATTTACCAAGCAGGAAAAGGAAAACCATCTACATATTGTAATTTTGTCTGACTTAATTAAAGTTTAAAATTATTGTCTCTCCTCATGTCTTCTTTTGAAAGTTCATCAATATTAGGATAGTGTTGAATGCATTTCACAGTACTTGCTTGAATTTTTTCAGCTTTTTGTTTGTGCATGCAAGTGCGTCCACACCAGCCTCGTGTTTATCTGTACATGTGTGTATACATATATCAAAATTGCATAGACCTTATGCCTAGATGTAGTCCACTCGTCCACAACAGCCTCGTGTATATATATATTTATCCACAGTAAAACGTTTCACTGCTATGAATATTCATGTACAACAAATTGTCAATGACTTCTTTTATGTAGGTGCGAAATAAACAGCATACCACCATACAACAATGTTTAATATTTGGAGAATATACATAAAAAAAGTTACTACTTTTTGGCACATTTTCACACTTATGCAAATACATGTACTAATAAAATGTATTGATTTAGTTGTGAAGGTAATAGACACTGAAAACATTTTTTAGTTTTGAATGTATTTTTCACCTGTTTACTATGATAAGGTGGAAGTTTGATTCTTATTTCAAAGAGAGGGGCTCCCAGGATATATTTATTTGTGCATATAGTGACATCTACTTGCTTTTTACTAACTGTTTTTACCAGTAATTTGTATAAGTTTTATATACATGTGCATATACATTTTATTTACATATAACATGTATAATATAATTTATTGACATGTCTATTTTCAGGACCTCCGATCCATGCAGTAAGTGTGTTTGTTAGTGGTGTTCAAGAAGTATATCACTGGATTGAGCTCTCTGTCTAAGTGTATTGTTAAAGTGCTTTGCATTAAGCTCAGTTCATTGTTATGCCAATGCATTCTTTGTGAAATGAGATTCATAAACAGACAACCATATATACATATGAACAACTAAGGTAAGATCATTGAAATTATCAGCACAGGAATTATTGAAGCAGCAGCCACAGATTAAACGTAGTTAAAGGGAGATTAAAGCATTTTATTTTCATTTGAACCAAACATTTTGCATCCAGATAGCCAAATAAAAAACAGCACATTGAAATATACCAAACATTGCTACCTGGAAAATGATGTTAAGTGGTTTTGTAACACTTTTTTAACCATCTGTACTGCTTACTGAAAAGTCATGAGTGCAACTGGTCGTTCATTCATACATATGGATGAAACTCGTAAGGCTTAGTCAGTCCCTAAATTATCTTTCATTGTTTACTTTTATCATTCATTCGTTATTTCTTAATTTGTGTTAATGTTAATAACCAGATTACAGCACTGTTTATTTTTATACCACAACAAAACTGCATCCTACAGGTTTCATTTATATTTTTATCCACTTAACAAAAACCTTGAAACAAGAATAATTCTGCCTATACCTTTTCATATCTCTTTTAGTCTACACTAATTGTCATAATTTATTTATACAAATTAAGAATCATAATCAAATAAATCGGATATACCATGTTATTAAATTTGTATCATACTGGTAAATTTGTCTTTAATTATCATGTTTATATAACTTCAACCAGGCCTTGGAGAATATAAGAAAAAAGACATTTTCAAAGAAAGAATTAAAATACATGTGTAATACAACAGAAGTGTACTTTCTTGCTCATCTAGCCCCATGTGCTTGCCAGGTATTATCATCACTTTGAACTATTAGACATCTTCTAAGAAACAATTTCGAACATGTAAACGAAATCTTTCACTAATGATACTGGGATGATCCTTAACTACAGTGTCCCAAGTAAGAAATGCCCACCACAACGGACATAATTAGAACCATACGAGAAGAAAATACATACAGGTTCCAATAAACCATCTTGCGTATTTAAATCACATATAATGCAGAAAAGCAGCTTATGTGTTTCTCTACTAATTCTGAGTTTTTGCTTTTATTCAAAAGCAAAGAAGTGGAACATATTTTAACAGAATCATTTGGTAATCCATATAACATGTATAAAAAAAAAAAAAAAAAAAAAAAAAAACTACCGTGTTTCCTTAATGATAATCTTGAACATAAAATCCAAATATTGAATAACAGACACACAGATTTTATTAACAATAGGTATGAAGGTTCGTCCCGTTTATAATCAATTTTAGCATGCGGATGTCAATGAAAATTGTAGTAAGATTTAATATACCGGTTTTTAGTGGGGTTCGTGTTGCTCAGTGTCTAGTTTTTTATGTGGTGTTTGTAGACTTTTTTTACCGTAGCATTGTCAGAGTGTCTTCGACGTATGAGTTTGAATATTCTTCTAGTATCTTCCGTCTCTCTTTTATAACGTGTGCGTTGAGATTAATAATTTACTATTGATTGATTGATTCACAGTTATATACCTCTTTGGAGTTATTTCCTTTTAGAACGATAGGTCATTTTTTAAAGAAAAAACCCGGATGATACAAAGTTTTAATGAAATGTACTTCAAGGTATACAGTAATTTGAAGACCATTATTTACTCCGATTAAAATGAAATCAATGAAGGGTCATTATGTGAGATGAAATTATATAATATTCTTTTCTGATTTTCAAAAATTATATTGCCAGGCAACAGAGAGAAAAAAATTATTCTGATTAAGTTCCTTTTAAATTGTGGGAAAAATACTTCGCTTTTCCGCGATAAAAATGTCATGAAACAGAGAAAAATAACATAGCACCCCCTTTTATATGACAACGTTGTTATACCTTAACGCAGAAGATGTGATCGGTGAAATGGGATACAATTTCCTGCAAATCTTTGTAAATAATAATGTCAGATAATGCACTTTTAAGGTTGTTTTTTTTTTTGGGGGGGGTATAACACTACAAGAAACACCTTGAAATTTGCATTATCTATAACAGAATAACAGGATATATATTGTCCAAATGTCTACAGGAGTTGATGAAACATATTTATCATATTGTGTTTAGTTAACTTTATATCGTGTGAGGTTTTGCCATTAAATGTCATTCTTTATAATAAATGAAGTATTTACAAAAAGAGGGACACAGTTACAAGCTACCTATAAATCCAGGTTTAACCCACCATTTTCTTCCGAAAATGTCTGTACCAAATCAGGAATTAGACAGTTGTTTTTCACTCGTACCGTTGGTTGATAACGTTTGAAATTGTCAGGTTTTATGGACTTCCATTTTGAATTTACCTTGGAGTTCTGTATTTTTGTAATCCTTTTTCAATACATGGGTTTTCTTTGAATTTGCATTTATTTGACTAAAGGTTAAGCAAATACTAGTACTAGATATTCAGACGAGCCTGTTTCAAACCTTGTCCTTCACATGGAAATTTACATGTGGCAAAGTCTCTTTAAAGCACCATTTTGATTTTCCATTTATTTGTCGCAAAACTCTAACAACAAATGCACTTGTAGGTTATATTTGTCAGCTATTACAACACCCGAGGGATTTTGTTTCCTTTTTTATAATGTCTTTAATAAAGGTTAGCTGTTAATCGTAAATTTCAAGACACCATGCACATCTATATTATAGAACTACGATATGTTCCGTTGGTTACAGTCACAATTCAGTGAGCATATAGTCTTTTTTTTTTTACTTTAAAGACTCTTTAAATTACCTAATATTGTAATTTAAAAATTGAAGTAGAAAAGAATAATGGACGCACTTAAGTGTAGTTTACAGTACTTGGTATACTAGTTATCTTATAAACCTTCAAAAATGAAATTGTTTGATTCTTAATATTTGAAGACCCAATGTTAATCAAATTCCCAAATGGAATTGTGACATATAAAATTGATTTACAATAAGGGAAATTTAATAAATTTCAAAATTGATAAAGTACCTGTGTATATATTTAGTTAAAGAAACTGAATACGAACCTTACGAAATGAAAATATTTTTAAAGGTAGTGGACCTAAATGAAATTCATGTTAGAAATGTTCATACGAAAGAGAGAAGATATGAAGGAGCAAAAATAACCCGTAGGTTGAAAAAAGACAGACAACGTCTTGACCAAAAGTGAGGACTACCACACATAAAAGACCACAAAACACTTATAGATTGAGAAGCAGTAACCCCGATTAATCCAGAGGTGAATGTAGATGCTCCTGAATATTAAGCAGTTTCTGCTCCATTAATGACAGCCGTCATGTTGCAAATTCCCCATGAAAAGATACATGTTTTCCTAACGAAATTTAATAATGACTAGTGGTATGAAAAAAATCATATAAAATTTATTATTTGAGTGACCTTCAGTTTCCTTGATCTCCTGGACATGAAAAAAACCCCGGAAAAATTGTAATTATGACGAGTAGATCATAGCCATGTAGAGCTATGATACAGATATTCAATAAATGTCAACTTAACACGATGACGCCCTTAAAACTTTCGAAAAAAATACTTCAACTTTAGTACAAAAGATAGGTTCTGTAAGGACGATGAAGGGCGAACTATTAGAACCCTTGGATTGGTAGCTTACCTGGTAGCAGCAACGTACCATCTGTCGAGCAAATCAAGATTAAAAAAAAAAAGCATCACATGGAATATTGTCTCGTATATACTCAATTATTCAATATGCAAGTGCTGGAATGTTGCTACATAGAAATGGAAGGTTCACAATGGAACAATTAAAAAAAAATTTTATTGTCGAAAGGTTTAGTTGAAACAAACGTCATGATTTCGACGTTCACACTTGACTTACTTCATTAACTGCTATGTACTCCTGACACAAAAATTCCTACAACAGAGTTATAAATAAAACGTCTGAAATCGAAAATACAACCACAAAATGGTTGACTGGTACGATGTGTCTGTGTCTCAACTCACTAGCGACATGTTTTCGCGGTCTTAGATCTTTAGATACTAGCATAGTGGTCCAGTGATCTTTTTTATCGATTGCGTCCTATTCCCAAGTATGACATTTTGAGTTTAGATTCGCGTGGCCGATGATGCATGCATATCAGAAGACGCTTACTCTGTCGACGCACCCAATCTCGCTCCTTTTGAATTCGCTCATTTCGTTTTTATATTTTTACTTTGTTTTGTGAAACTTTATCAATTTGTAATATGAACATCGGTAAACGACTTTTGCTTCCAATTTGTAATGTGCATTGCTTCCAATTTGTAATGTGCATTGCTTCCAATTTGTAATGGTGCATTGCTTCCAATTTGTAATGTGCATTGCTTCCAGAAACTTTTGACTTTGACCAGAAGCGTTTCTAATGAATTTAATAAGCCACGTGTTCATGAAACTTAGATTTTTACTATATTTTAGTTAATATGACAAACCGATCTAGGTGCTAACATTGATAATGTGTCTTCCCCGTACGATTTCATTCTAGTTTCATTGTTAAATGTAGGATGCAATTGGTTGCGTTATGCACGTTTTTACATGTGTTCCCTCTTGTATTGAAAAAATAGCTTATTTTAGCCGCTACACTTTTCGGGCACCTTATTTTGGAGTCCATATGCTAAACTCTAGTTGTCTGTGTAGTGTTTTATGATCTTCAACCTCGTTATTGATTTTGCCTCCCAACTAGATTGAATCGAGTGCTAGTATTATATAGACGAAACTCCTGTTTGACATATTTAACCATGCGACTTGTATCATTGACGAGTGTTTATGTGTCTGTTTTTCTTCGAAATGTGGATTTTGATGTTCCCCAGTGCCATATTATCACCTTTTTTGATTAAATGAGCATCTAACACTAATAGAAATATAAATAAATGTAAATGAATAATTTTGACGGATACATTATTCGTAAAATATTAAACAGTTATGGTCTTACAGAAAACTCGAAACTCTTTTAAATCTTTTTTTTTGTTACATTAAGAATTGTCTAAAACTTTAAATGAATTGTCTTTGATTTACGTTTTCTGTACTTTGTGTTTGGTATACGAACTGAACACATTATGCAGTCAATTATATCAAACACTACTATGGTGATTAGTATCAATGTCAAAATAATGACATTGCCGTATCCAATCATCGATGCTGAAGTCCTTCTATCGACTGCCGATATCAATCGTCTTTTTTTGGACGACAATGCCGCCTTATCCACTGCTATTGCCTTGGTCATGTTTAAAACTGGCACTTGGCGAATTAAGTCGAAATTATAGATGATTTCACGAATGTTACTTTGGGTTGGATTGTGGATTGCACCTCTGAAAAAATCAAACCTATAAAAAAACGATTCGAATATGTAAAACAAAATTATTAATTCTTCTACATTCAGGTCCGTACGCTCCACAGAGAGTCAAATTGTAAACAAGCATATCACTGCCACTACCCAGCTTAAAGCTTCTTCCAAACATTTGAAAGTCCCGACTATGTGCTGGTTACCTAAATTACACAAACAACCATTTAAATTTCGTTTCATCTCCGCATCTAGTAAGTGTTCTACTACTAATCTGTCAGTGCTTCTAACTACCTCCCTTACTACTATCAAATAACTTTTGTAATAAAGTTTATGAAAATAATGATATTAATTATTTTTGGAGTGTTAAAAAAAGGTTTTAGATAAAATACGTGCTTTTGATGGTCCTTTTAATTCTGTTGACAATTATGACTCTGTTCTACTCTCTACACTACACTTCCACACAATCTTATCAAGAAAAAGGTTTTCATATTTAATTAAATGGTCTTTTAAAAAATCTCATTGCAAATTTATTTGCTGTAACTCGTTTAAAGCCTTTTTCTGTAACGAAAAAGGAAAGTATGCTAGATACACTTACTGGAAATGTGAAGATATGATTGAAGCTTTAAATTTTCTCCTGGACAACATATATGTACGTTTCGGCGATAAAGTGTATCTACAGGTAGTAGGTATTCCTATGGCACTAATTGCGCCCATTTGATAGCAGATTTATTCCTACATTGCTATGAATCACAGTTTATGGCCAAAATCAGTAAAGACACGTCATTGTTACATTTAGTTGACACATTCAACAATACCTACCGTTATCTTGATGATATTTTTTTCATTAAATAATCCAGAATTCTCTTAATATACTACCGAAATTTACCCAAAAGGAACTTACTTTAAATAAATCTAACATAAACAGCAGTAGTTATCCTTTTCTAGATTTAGACATTTCAATTTCTAAAGGGAAACTCCATACAAAATTTACGACAAAAGAGACAATTTTTCATTCCCTATTGATAATTTTCCTTTTTTAGACGGCGATGTTCCTTTGGCTCCATCATACGGTGTTTATATATCCCAACTCGTTCGTTATGCCCGTGTGTGTAGTGATGTCATAGATTTTAACGAACGTAATCAATGTATCACTGGTAAATTATTAAGTCAGGGATTTCGTTACCATAAATTACTTAAAACATTTACTAAGTTCTTTCATAGATACAAAGATTTGATTAGTAAATTTGGCTGTACCTGTAGAAAACTTATTGAAAATGGTATTTCACATCCTAAATTTTACGCGGAAATCACTATATGATCCGTGTAAACTTATCGAAACTTTAAACAAACTTATTAGTAAATGTTATCTTATTAATGTTGTAATAGGATCTTTGCATATTGTTTTCATTGGCACTAACATCGATTTTGTCATCAACAAATTAAAACATAACTAAATTTGTATTCCTTTCGAATGTTTTTTTTGGGATGTATATATACACATCCACGTTTATTTTCTATTTAGAAATTGTTTTATCTATACCTAACATCATACATATTTATTATAAGGTTAAATCCTAACTGTCCTACTGCCTGTCAGTACTTTTATTTTGGCATTGCACAAGTCATGTCTTCTTTGACTGTCCATGGCGTTAAAACACTAAATCCCTGCCTGGGATGTGTTTTAATTGATTTTAGTCTCTGATGCATGAATTTTTATTATTAATTGTTTTTGGCTTTTAACTAGCTTTCAGTAACTGCGAGTACTCTCAAATCGTACGTTCGTGTTAATTTGACCTGTTGACACAATTTGTAATTCATTTCTGTTATTCAATGTTTACTTTTTTTGTGTTATATCTCGTCTTACTATTTTAAATGTACCACCTTTGATAAGTATTTAATATGACGAAAAAATTTTCACTTCTGTACTCGTACTATGAATAACAAATTTATTTTGTAAAAAAATGTTTCTGTACTCCTAACAACAAAATTATTATATATAAATTTACCTGTGTACGTTACTTAATTGAACGCCATTTTATCCTAGGTTAAAGTTGTGTTTTTGACATTGAAATATCTTTTTTATTTATATTGTGTCATAGATCAACCTTATTCGTTCAGTGTATATTTACTTGTTTTTGTGTATTGTCTTTTTGATCGAGTTTAGCCATTTCAATTGATATTTTATTGTGTGTCTTTTTATGTTGTAATGTTATACCACTGTTTCAGGTTAGGGTGAAGGTTGGCGCCTGTTAAAACGTTTAAACCCGCTGCATTTTTATGCACCTGTCCTAAGTCAGGAGCCTGTTTTTCGGTGGTTGTCGTTTGTTGGTGTGGTTCATAAGTGTTTCTCTTTCTCGTTTTTTATATAGATTAGACCGTTGGTTTTCCTGTTTGAATTGTTTTACACTAGTCTTTTTGGGGCCCTTTATAGCTTGCTGTACGGTGAAAGCAAATGCTCCGTATTGAAGGCCGTACTTTGACCTATAATTGTTTACTTTTTACCCATTGTGACTTGGATGGATAGTTGTCTCATTGGCACTTATACCACATCTTCTTATTTATAAAATTGAGCCAATTGTCATGCTTTATAGCGAATATTTTGACATATAGGAATCAAGTAAAGTTACAAAAATGTACACCCATTGCGAAAATTTGAAATGAGAAGGTTTAGTGGATTCATTTTAGACTTTTTTTTATGAAGATACAGATCTTCATGTTTTTATCCACCTTTGGCACATCCAGATAATGTGTGTCTTGATAAGGTTATATCTATCTTTGAGAAACATTTGCATCACATAGAGTAAAATTGATACGTTTTACTTTGACACATGTTTGACATTCTTTGGTATATATACATGATATATGTAAAGACCTGGATTATGAAACGGTATATTTACCCCATAAAATAAGTAAATGTTTATATTTCTCTGTTTATGTATCCGAAACTATATATTGAAGAATTCAAAGAGGCATACTAAAATTCCCAAAAAACTTTCATCTCTGGTTGCCATACCCCAGGTTATCTGTACTTTATTACTTAGTCTTGCGAGGAATACATTTGATTTAGCACACAAAGAAGAAAGGATTCTCGCTTTGCTTCTAGAGCTATAAGACTTATTTGTCAAAATAAATTTTCATTTTTACAAATATAAAAAAATAAATTCTGAAGCTTGCTCTAATTAACAGGACTTGCCTTCTTTGCACACGTAAAATACACATAGATATCGTGTCACGTTTGGGCAATCGTCTCCAAATACACTTTCTGATGCCATTACAGTGCAGGCCTTATTGTTATCATATATCTTCTGCATTATATTCAAAGCAGACGGCGATTTACACGTGTCGTTGATTTTCCTATCATTGCACAGACGTCATTTTCTTCCCGCCCAAAATTTGCGCTAAGGATGGATAAGAATTGGTGTGTATCACATGATAACAACATACTGTCACCCTCACACACAATAGCCTGTGTATTTCCTGTAAAATATAAACAATAAATAATTCCCGACGTCATCATCTGCTGTCTGATTGCCAATTATACAACTACATGCAACCAAAGACAACAATTCTTAAAGATATTTAGATGACCATACAATATGTTAAGCTATAAATTGTCCCGAATTTATTCTATTTGTGAATGAATGGAAATAGAAGCTCATAGTACTGTCAAAAACACAAAAATCATCCAAATACCAAAACAGCAACAACAACAACAACACCGACAACAACAAAAGGAACAACACTAAGACATAACATAAGACGACCACTGACACGGTTTTAGACTTTGGACAGGCACATAAATATGTAATGTAAAATCTTAAGACAAAAGTATTCACCACTCGGAAAATATCTATATATTTCATAAAAAACATTGACAAAAACTTACTTCTAGTCCAATTAAAATTTTTTTTAACTGTGTGTAGCGGGATTAAATCAGTTTGTTTTATACTTCTTAATTCATGATCGTTAACTGGACTTAACTATCTTACCGTTATTTCATTTTTTTGGCATAGTAATTATCCTTTGTTGATTTTTGTTCTCTGTTATGTACGGTAATCTTTTATCAAGTCACTGGTCAAGAATGAAACAAAGGTAGATGTTTGAGATTAAAAAAACTAGTTTAACTACATCACAATTATGACATATTTATGTGCCTGACCTAAGTAAGAACCCAGAAACCTTGTCAGTTGTCCTCTTATGTTATATTTTAATGTTTTTATAGTTTTTGGTTTTTTAGTATTTTGCTTTAATAACGGATCTTTGAGATTCTGTTTTAATATTCTGATTGAAATACATATCCTCTGTCCTCGCTTCGTCTACAAGGATCGGACTGTTTTAAAGACCTTTCTGGATCCTCTAGTATAGTCCTAACGAAACACTTTGGGGGTAAAAATTGCATTGACTGAAGTAATAAATATCAGAACAGAAAGAAGAATAGAGATTGTTCAAATCCTTGTAAGCGAAGCTTGTACACAGGATCTTCTGTATTCTAATCAGATAAGGCTTACATTTTTCACGACTTGTAGAGACTCGGGACTATTTAAAGCTTGACAGATCATTTAAACACCTGTCTATTGATGAAAATTTAGACCTTTATATGTTTCTTGAGTATTCTTCTCTTTTGGTTGATATCCCATAACCTTTATACGTATCTGAAATTTGACTGACAAATAATAATTCCAAAAAAATCTGATATTTCCTGATCTTTTCTTTCGTAATCTTGACGAAGGAAAAAAAACCACAATTTTTTACTGCTTGATCATTATGTAATTTTAAGTTATGTAATCGTTGATGACTTTACATGGCTCTCAATATTTCAGGCAACATATTTTAATGTTCACTGGTTTGGTATACGTTACAGATTTCAATCAACGTTTGAAAAAAGGCTTGTGGAACAGAGATGTATTTATTATAAATTGTTCAAAACTTTTCCTAAATTTTGTCATCAACTGAGAAATTTGTGTAAGCATGATTCTACATGCACAAATTATATAAAAAAGTGTTATTTCACACCCAGCCTTTAACGGCTATTTGAATTTTAAATCCAACAAGAAATGGTTCTTTTAAACTTTCTTTTTTGTTACACGATTTTATTGATAAAGGTTTAATCAAACTGTAGTTGTTTAATCATTTCATCTGGTACATTATTTTAGGGACAGGGGCATCAATTTGCCAAATTATAGTTTAAGGCAAGAATTCAATGTTTTATTCCCATTTAAATTCAGTACATCTATTCAAATGTATTCAAATTTATGCTGAACATTTTACAATTTAGGGTCAAGATCAAGTGTGTATGACATTGATAAATGTAATCTGTTATGAAATTGTGGTTCATCTACCAATATATGAATGTATAGCAACATGTTTTTGTTTAACAGCCGATTTACGATTTTAGCTTGTTTTCAGTGAATACACCCGATATTTCTTTTTTACTTGTAATTGTGATTTTTATTCTCAATTATATCGAAATCACAGGTTTATGTGCTATTCCTGAACTGATTTGTATTTACATCTATTATGTAATTTTTGTAATTCCACATATTGATTTTGAAAGCGTCTCAACACTAGTTTATTCCGATGTATGCAGTTGTGCAATCTACTGGGGTTTATTTTGTGTTTTTTGTTTGTTTGTATTTAAATGAAATCGTCACCATCACCAATTGTGTTGGTTTCTTAACTCACTAGCGACATGTTTTTGCGATCTTAGATCATTATATAACATTATAGTCGTATGATTGTGCCCTTTTCCAATTGTGAAATTTGCACTGAGTTTAAATTTGAATGGCAAATGACGCTTGCATAACAGGAAAAGAGTATAACAAAATACCGAACTCCAAGGCAAATTCAAAAGGGGAAGTCAATAAAAACTGACAAAATCAAACGCTGTCAATAAACGGACCAAGTGAAAAACAACTGCCATATTCCGAACTTGTTACAGGCATTCTCGAAAAAAAAAAAATAATGGGTGAAACCTGGTTTTAAAGCGAGCTAAACCTCCCACTTGTATCACAGTTGTTTATAGTTCCGTTATATAGACAAAACTGTCCAAGCACCCTAAACAGATATAATATGTTAATGTGACAATAATTGGGATCCAGCAGCCAAAACTGTGTGAACATACATCACAGACATAAAACAAAACTGACTAAAATCTAACAAAGACGCAAAAAAAAAAATGTGAAGTAGATAGTAGTAAACTCATCATAGCTGCCAGGAATAAAATGTTGTTGACAGATGCGCATCCTGTCGACGCAACTGGTCTCGAGATTCATGTGATACCCTCGGTTTCTGTTTGCTGCCTTGATTTGTCTCTTCTTAATTGATTTACGAGATTCGAACATCAGTAAACTACTCTCGCCTTCATTCAAACCCACCGCATTTTCTTGTACAAGTTCCAAGTCAAGAATCTCGCCAGTGGTTCACTTTTGGTATACATTTTGACATTTTAGGAATTTGATGTTTATAGCAGATAAGTAAAAATATCCGTTAAATCAATTTACTGTGACCACTTTTAAGATTTGTATTAAATTAAACAAAAACATATTTGCAAGATTTATTGCCTAGTTATGTCAGTGGTTGCCCACAGTACAAGACTAAGTAATAATCTATTAGAGATGAAAACCCGTAAAAAACTTTACTCAGATTACTATCTTCCAGTGTAAGACAATGTGAATCGCTTTCTGTATTTAAGAAACAAGTTCGTAATCACAACGATCGAGTCCGTTTATACTATTATAAAGACGTCGAAAAGATCAAATTCTTCACTCACGATTACGATGGAATAATAGTTCTTTGAACTGTCACCTATTTATAAGAATTCATTTGCTTCTCCACACTGTCGCTGTTGTGACTTGGAATCTAACTCGCATTTTAATGATTATTTTGCACATTATATGCAGACATGAGACAAGAAATGATAATGTCATTTGAAAGTCTAGAATTAATTGTACAAGTGGAAACTGAATTACAGCACTTTTAAACGACTCAAATTTATTTCAAATGAAGAAAACATTAGTTTATTGCTTATGATACAAAGGTTCATAAATAAATCTAAAAGGTTTACATACTAACAATTCACACAATATATCTGTTAGCATTTCATCTTAATAGTTGCATTATTAACAATTATAATGTTTTTGACCTGTCCGTGCGTCAGTCCGTCCGTCCGTCAGTCCGACATTCCTGTTCTTGTCATAAAATATACTGCTGCATCAGTTTATCATCGCCACTTCTCTGAAACCACACAACATTATTTCATGAAACTTTGTAGTTAAAGAGGACATAATATGTAGATGTGCATATTCACAAGAAATTTTAACAGTTTACTTTTTTTGGAGTTATGAGTAAGGAATCTTGTGAGATTTTGTTTGCCCTCTGACATTGTGGGGGCGTAGGGTTTGTGAGCGTACACACAAAGCTTCTTTAGTTTTATATTTAAAAGTATCAAGGAGAATTTCTCTGGTGAGTTTCTCCTTGAACAGTAAGTAATAGTGCTGCAGGCTATAAGTTCATGATATTTGTTTCAATCTATCATAGTTTGGCAGAAAAAAATGTAGCTGCTTTTGCTGCATCGGATTTGTCTGCATGTTTGTTTGTGATTAGGATGTCATTAAATGGGATAACAAGTTTGTTGTTGGTAATTCTTGGAACATGTTCAATCTACCTTTAAGTATTCTTTCTTGTAATGATTACCAGTGAAGTGTGCTAAGCATCTTTGTAACACTTTGTGATTTACCAAGAATACTAAATCCGCCACGTAAGGACCTAACAAGAATACTTAATCCTCTCACATTTTTTTTTAAAGATAGTGTAACTTGAATTTTGTATACAATAGATTCCACGTAACCCAATAACACTTTATTGCATTATTCATTTATTTGAATAATTTTCTCCTTCACAAAAGTATTTCCTTTTCATCTAACATGGCTCGAGGAATAAACAAACCAGTTAGGAAAACAAACCAGAATATCATTAATCAGTATGCCAGGTTTTTTTTTGTAAAACAATTTTGATGTTAAAACGATTCTCCATCCCTTATAACTCTTTTGATTCTTTTAAATACTCCAGTCAAACCATTCACAAAATGTATTGCTTGGCAACTGATATGTACCAATTCTCATTCAACAAAAAGGGTGCATGAGTCTTGTCAACAACCCAACAGATGGGGGGACAAACAGCTCATCATCAAATGTATATCTCATCATCAAATGTATATTAAGTATTTGGAACATAGTATTTCATATCTTGCTGCACGTCTATGGATAGTGTTCTCAGTTGCATAAGGTTCCTAGACGGTGCAACAGTATTCAAGTTTTGGTCTGATAAGGCCTGGGTATGCACGGTCTATAATAAACATTGAGTTTATTTGAGATTTTCTGATAAATGCTTGTGACATGTTTGCTTTAGATGTCATGTTCTGAATGTGTTGTTCCCTCTTTAAATTGTATGATATCGTTACTCCGAGATATTGGCTTTCTCTAAGGGATGTATATGGTATATGGAATTTACCTTCGCTTCTGAAAAGGTACAATACCAGTGTTTACATTTTATTTTAGCCTTTATGTATGAAAAGAGGTTTTTTTTCGTTTATTGAATGAACAATCTCTGATTTTCTGGTTCTTGTATTCAAATGTCAAATATCATGTTTTTGATATATATCCAGTAGGCAATTAACATTTCTCTTTGTTATTGTGTTTTGGTTTGTTTGATTTTTTTAAAGTGTTTACCATCATGTATTTTTTTCTATTTAATTTGTCTTTCTTGTATATAAGTTTTTTTCAAAGTTTGAATCTATGCATTGTTAATGAGTTTTATTACTAATAAGTTTGCTTTGTTTATGGTTTTGGATACTTTCTGTTGTTTGTGTTGTACACACAAAAATATTGCCCATATCTAGTTCAAACTGGTGTTCATTCATATGGGTGAATGATATCTTCAAGTTTTTTTCCAATACTTTCCCAGTCAGCTTTCTTGTAGATGAATACTGTTTGTGGGATTGGGAATGTTTGGTTTTTGGCAGGAAAAGATTTAGATAAATGAAAATTATATCATAATCTCTTAGTGGTGGTAATGTTTCTATTTTGTTTACTAGAGATGGATTTTTCATGTACAGACATCAAGTGTGCGGTCATTTTGTGTTGGTTTGTCTACTACCTTTGTAATATTGTGATTTTGTAGTATGTCTTATAGATGTTGGTGAAGAGAAGTATCTGGTTTGCTAAGTAATACAGATGAATTTGACCGGTCAATATTGCCTAAATTGAGCAACTGAGCATATAATTTGCACTGTATTTATTGCATATCCTATTTAATGATGTACTAAGATATTCAAGTGATTTGCCTTGTATTATGTTGGTCTATAGCAAGCTCCTATGTAAATGCCTGTTGGTGCAATATTTGCCCAGACCTATTCGCAATCTGTGTCTAGTTCAAGCACTTGGTATGTAGTAAGTGTGTTTGTGATTGCGATTAGCACACCTCAATAGCTACACTGAAGTGCGTTGGTGGTAGTGCTGAAGTCGATTTGTTTGTTAGAATAAAGCAGCTTTTCGGATTTTTAAGTTAACCGAGAGTATAACCCGTTTGATTTTAAACTTTCATGGTAAATAGTCATTGCGTTTCCAATCATAAATGTATGATGACTATCGTCGTAGATATTGTCAATAGGTTTGGAAAAAAATATGTCAACTTTCATGCATGACCACTATAGACGCTACATGCGAAGGTTGTTTTCTATTAATACCAGTACTAATATCAATGAAAAACGAGGTAGCTGTTTGAAATGCAAATACTAATTGATTAGTCAGAACAAAAAACAAACCATAATACTCGGCTGCTCTGAATGAGAACGAGGAATAAGATAGATCACTGTAGACTCACTAGATGGTTTTACTGAAACCGGAAAAATATGGAATGTTTGGTAGAGACAAGAAATCTATCCTTTTATAGCCGCTCTGTTATGGTCCGGCATCACGTATCACCATTTAAAGCACTACGTCTATGTCACATGACATGACATAACGACATCGGAACCACAACTCACTTATTTGTGAAACAAAAAGAT
Organism: Mytilus coruscus; assembly: GCA_017311375.1. Lineage (NCBI taxonomy): Eukaryota > Metazoa > Mollusca > Bivalvia > Mytilida > Mytilidae > Mytilus > Mytilus coruscus. The sequence continues at coordinate 35,210,077 of CM029600.1, forward strand.
CAATTGATTGATGGATGTTTGATGTTCAAATAACAGTCGCAAATATTGTATGCATATTCCACATTGGAACTTGTTGATAAGGGGCTTACAAACATTTAATGTTATGGGCAAATGGCAATGGTTGAAAGAGAGGTGAAATTTAGCCTTCTATGGAGGATCTTTTTATTTAACGTACGATAGAGAGCGGCATTACCTAAATACATAATTTGTGGCAATAATCAGTATATTTAAAAATAGCCATCACGCGTCCTGTATACCAGCGACAGGACCATAACACTTCGGTGTAGACAACCGCACTTCTGCGGGACAATCGCACTCCAGCGTCCCCGTTGAACCTCCGAGTCCTACATGTACATATATTTATAAACTTGATAGAATATAAGATTTACTAAGAGCATAATTAACCTTTTTTCAATCACTAGTGAATTTTAAAGAAATTAAAAATGTAATTTTCTTAAAGTTACATTAATATGTTGATTTTTTTTTTAAAAGAGCAAGGTATATATGCAAATATGTTGACCTGGACAATTTGCCTTAAAAGTTTGTTATGAAGTGCAGTGAACAAGAAATTAATATAAAATATTGTCAAGCAAATACCCTATTTCACATATGAGCAAATGCTCCGACTTTAGTTGTGGGACATGACACAACATTATTACATATCATTGAATAGTTCTTGTTTTTGCGAACATCATTGGAAAACTCTAAATCTTTACACAAAACACACGGACATTAATAAAAAAGATAGATATAATTTTCTATTGGAATGCATATGTTTAAAAAAAACACTCACCAGGCAACGTTTACGTAATGCGATTTTACTACCACTGGGTCGGTATATAGCCTATTATCAGTCCTCTTTATCATTATCCGCTGACTCGCAAGTTCTTCTGTAAAGTTTGAAAGTTATGGTTTTGTGTAAAAGTTTCTTCCTATAATGATATTTCATGTAAACCATTTTTCTTTTGTAGAAATTAAAATTGTGTGTTTAATACTCTGTGTGAAACTGGATAAATGTTAAAGAATATGTGATTGCGAAAATGTAAAGTCATTCTATACGTGTAACTAAATTGTAAACAATTCATCTGATTCCCATCGAACTGAAAGTGAATGAAATATAAGACACTGGACGAAAATAAAACAAAAATCAATCAATCTTGACTTGTGTGCATAAAACGTTTACTTAGTAACTGTGACACATTAGTTGACCTACGATATATGATCATATATTCCTGCAATGCGGCAACAAATCAAGGACGAATGTTTGAATTGTTTTAAATCCATATGTACTTGGAACACAGGAAGATTTTTTTGACAAAACAATGAATACTGTAAAAAATCTGTGAATTTCCAAATTAAACTACTTGTAAGACTTATTGTAACTTAATGATTAATAACATCACAAACTGTTTTACAGTCCTGTAACGTAAAGTTAACACTTTTTCATTCGGGAATCGTACGTACAGCGTTCGGGAATCGTTCGTATAGAGTTCGGTCATCGTTCGTACATCATTCGTATAGCGTCCGTACAACGTTCGGTCAGCGTTCGTTCATCGTTCGTTCATCGTATGGTAAATGTCACCGTTTAGGGTTTTGTATATCGTATGGTTCATGGTATCGTTAAGCGTTTTATTTGTCGTATGGTACATGGTATGGTTTAGCGTTTAGCGTTTCGTTTATCGTATGGTATGTGATATCGTTTAGCGTTTCATCAATCGTATGGTATATCGTTTTGTTAAGCGTCTGATATATGTTAGGTTTTATTTCAGAAAGTTATTTCAATTATTATTTTGAGTTAAAATAATTTAATATAAAAGATGCGGGATAAAAAAACATTATTAGTTTGGATTGGATTAAATCTCCAACTAATATCATTATGGAATATATATAAACTGAAGGGGAAACGTTTCCTCCCATCACATTTTGACTTGAATAACATGAGACCAACTACCGCGATATAAGTCTCTCTCTCTCTCCTCCGCCAAATATTTCTCTGATCCAAATATTTCCTTTACACAATAAATTATATATAATGTTCTATAAATGAGGCTTTATATGAGATACACGTTTATATCTAAATGTATTAAAAAAAAAAAGACAAGACATCCATGGTATTTGTTCCCTCAATGTCAGAGTCTGATATAAACCGAAAATTGCCAGGGATATATAAAATTCGTCGAAGGCATCTATGGAACCAGCGTCGCTTGTGATTCCTGCTGTCGGTATTAAAACTGTTATTTTGACTGTAAAAGTGCTTAAGTCCATGTATGAGTAAAATACAGATTTAAAAATAACTCTACCTTTTTATATTTCTTTATTTTAGAGGTAAGCTTCTAGCCAAGTTTCACCTATTCTAACGCAAATCATTTACCTCAAATAACCAATCAATTGTATTCTAATTCTTTGTACGAATAAATGAAATATTTGTCACTGGACGTTATGCATGCTATCAATGATCAAATACAAATCAACAGTATTTATAAACATACTACAATTGTATATATGAAAGAGTTTAGATAATATAAATTTTAATCATTTTACACATATTTGAAGGATCGAAATAATCAGTTCTACAAATGGTTGTTATTGAAAGACTTGAAATTTTACAAATATCACATGCCTCTATGAAATTTCTTATCGACGCACCAAACTTTTTCCTTTCATCGTGCATAGCTCATTTTCCGATTCACTTAAGGTTTCTTACGATCTTTTACTTGTTCATTACATTCTAAATATAAAATCCTACACAAATTGCAAAACCTTTTATTCTCAGGCTAGACTGCGTAAAAGATCAATGCTGTTTTGTTTGTGTACACACGGTGTTTTGAAGGGTGATATCCCGTTCTGACAAACCAGTAAATTCTTCGCCCGGGGATATGCATTTGACATTAATCTTCCTTCAGTAACTTTACAATACCCAGTCGTGTCATTTCTGTATAATGTACATGTAGATAGCACGTGTGATACATGTATATACACCAGCAATACCCATTCAAGTGAATTTTTATCTTTAGAAGAACTCCATATCCGGTAACATTAAATATACATAAACATAAAATTACAATTAAAAAATGGTAATAATAAGTTCAAATGTTGCTTTATTAAATGCACCTAGATACGTATTTGTAAACTTATGTTATTACTTTATTTCAAGTATCTTTTGTATTCTTTTTTTTTTTTTTTGGCTTCAATTACCTTTTATCTTATTGACTTATTCGTAAATCGAAAACGCACAAACCTGAATAGAATCATATGGCATTGAATGATTTCTCTAACTCAAAACTAGTTATAGATGCCTCTTAAATTTTATTTTTCTCGTTGGGTTGCTTGTCCATTAATTGACGTTTACGCCATATTCTTTTGTTCGGTATTTGTGAAAAGCCGCTCATCGATCAATTTCAAAAGAAATCTAATACTCGTAAGTCATGAACATTGAAGTTCAACTTGCTATCAATTTTTCATATACGCACAAAGATAAAATAAATGAAACAGTTTTAAGCTGCTTAAATCATGCAGTGAATTTTGAAAATATAGTTTTGAAAACCGGTTATTTCTGTTTAATACTTTTCTGTCCCTTTTCTTAATAATTAGGACACGTGTCACTGGTTAATTTAGAACTACACTGGTTAATATAGAACTAGTCAACCATGAATAATACCAAACAATAAATTTTTGATTGGTTTGCCATACTTGCTTATATTTTTCAGTTACGTATTGTTTTCGGCTGAGACTACTACATGCATAACAGTTATAGTAGTCTCAGTTTTCGGCAATATTGTAACAATATCCTTAGAATTTTAAATTGCTTCAGTCATTTAATATATATATATATATATATATATATATTTTTTTTTTCATGATTAATATTTTTAGATTGATAATATAATTGCATAATTTTTAAGCATTATTTATATGACATTTTAATATTTATTTAACGTGCATACCGATTTGATTGGCAAATAACTGTTTAAACACTTGACGCCATATTAATATTATATATGAACATTTCGGAAAATTAGGCGGATATTTAATCATCGGCTCTCAGGAAGTTTACTTGTAGGTTAAAGAAGGGGAAAATATACCTCTAAGTAGTAAAACTTTAAGATTGGTATTCTTTAAATTGTATAACTTTCATATTCTGGCTTTCTCTTCAATTTTCAAATTATATGGAGAATCACGTTTTAATGCCAGATCTTTTATTATTTGTTCTGTTAAATCAAAGACATGTAGTACATGTATTCTATTTTCCGGAATAAATTTATTCACAATGATAAAGAAATTAGGATGTTGTGTATACACCTTTCTATAGGTGAACACTATATATGTTGCTCACTAGCTGTCCTTATGTGTTTTTGTTGTTTGATTGCTGTCTCGTTGTCGTTAAACCCACTATGATCTTCTACAGTTTCAGTTCCGTTTGATGTACGTTTAATTCGGTTTAAAACAAACCATATTTGATAGGGTTATTCAATATATATTTCCTTAAGACTTTGCTCAGAGGAAAGTAATAGAATAGGTTTGAATATACATTTTAGTGCAAAGTTAACAGTAAAAGAAAAGTTTCACTTTTCAATTTTTAACTCCCAAAATTTTAAACTATTAATTTTGAAGACGTGCTTCATCTAAACGAAGTCTAAATGGTCACCAACTTACCAGTTTATTGTTTCCCTATTTGGCACACACCTAAATATAAACCTCATTGTAAATACAATTTATTGGTCGTAGTAAATTCTATTGAGCACAAAACAAATCCATTTTTTTAAATATGAAGAAAATGATATTGTTTTTTTTTACTTGAAACACGGAGTTAATACTTTAAATTACATTGTGCACAAAAATCCTTAAATCTTCCTAGGAATGAGAAACTCTATTCTTCATAGAAATGTTTGAAATAGTTTACACTGGACATTCAACAACTTACAATCAATCAACTAAAATATATCCAAGGGATTTTTATTATGCATGTACATGAATATAAATGCCGGATACCATATACATAAATTGAATAATCAATAAAATATAGTGCTGTCAAAAGAAACATTATCATTAAGATATCAAAATAATTCAGTTTTTCTTTTAAAATGATTTGCAAACAGTCCTCTTTCCAGAGAATTTTTCTGTCTGTGCTATCGCTCTGTGTGGGTTAATTATTTTAAGCATAAAGTTTATAAATCAATCTCTGAAACACATTATTATTATATATATAGAAGTCAAAGTAAACATTAAACTTATGCATGGCGGAAGAGAAAGATAGGTGCAATGTGCATGCAGCCTTGCAAATGATATTTAAAAAAATATTTTAATTCATAAAACTTAGGACTTTAATTTAAATATTGTTGATGGATGTTGAAGTTTCCAGAACATAGAAAATACACAAAAAATCTATCAGTACACTAGTCTATCAAAATGTGCTTGGTGTCCATTTTACAATATATTGTTTAAGAATTTAGTGTTTTTTTTATTCATTCTGACATCTGTGTCCCTGGATCTGAACAAGAAATTGCGAAGACGTTATGCTTATCAGTTTACCTTTAAAAAGATTTTCAACAGAATATTATATATATAATTTTTAAAAATTTTTGTTTTTCTTTGCGAAAACAAAATGGCCCTAAAGCTTAATGTCATCGTCAGATGTATAATGGAAGGCGATAAACACTTTAGAATATACACCACCTGCTGGATCTTTTACCTGGACAGAGATCTTGTTACGTAACAAGTACGAATGTAAAATTATCGATATGGTGTATTCAGTCGAATATACACGGTATCTCTGGACTGGGGTATTTAAGATAATTTGAACTGATAATGTATGTAAATTTATTTGTGCTTTATGTAAAAAAAATAATGCATTTAACTATTTTATTTTCAAAACTTCTTTAAAATGAGTTGACTTTGAGCATATATTTATTTTCAAAACGGGAGACAAATCACTGATTTCCAATCATAAACCAAATTCATTATTATCAGCAGTGGGCAAAGTATTTGAAAAATGTATTTAAAATGTATTTAATCACTTAATTAGTTACAAAAGCGTTTTGTTTCAATAGATATAGGAAGATGTGGTGTGAGTGCCAATGAGACAAATAACAATTTATAAAAGTAAACCATTATAGGTCAATGTACGGCCTTCAACACGGAGCCTTGGCTCACACCGAACAACAAGCTATAAAGGGCCCCAAAGTACTAGTGTAAAACCATTCAAACGGTAAAACCAACGGTCTAGTATATATAAAAACGAGAAACGAGAAACACGTATAAATTACATAAACAAACGACAACTACTGTACATCAGATTCCTGACTTAGGACAGGTGCAAACATTTGCAGCGGGATTAAACGTTTTAATGGTACCAAACCTTCTCCCTTTTCTGAAACTATAGTATAACATCACAACATAGAAAACACACGATAAAACATCAATTGGAAGGCTTAACTCAATCAAAACGTAAATTAACACACTATGAACGAATAAATTCGATCTGTGATACCTGAAAGTAAATACATAGTTAATAAAATATTAGGGACAAACATTCAAGGCAAAAAGCAAACAAACAAGTCCAAATAAAGCCATGGCAAAACACTACCGCGAAATATTAAACCCTTAGAAAATAATCACTTTTGAAAAACCGGTTTTCATAATATATACAGGTAAATGAAAATAACTTTGTCGTTTTAGGTATACTTTTTCTGTCTATATAAAATCTTCCAATAATTAGGAATACCAAGAAAGGTCTGTCATATAAATACCTAATTTAACACTAGATACATAAGGGTAAATATCAACAATAAAACTTCCTGTACAGATTAAAGGAGAATAATCTTGATGTTAATACAAATGTAGTACGAAGAAGTGAAAATTAGTAGATATTCCAAATAATCAAAGCTGGTATACAGACAAGATCCATATTAATATAAAATAACAAAAAGTATTAAAAATAGTATCAACAGGTCGAATTAACAAGAAAGTACGATTTGAGAGTACTCGCAGTTACTGACAGTTAGTTAAAAGCCAAAACAATTAATGATAAAAATCATGCATCAGAGACTAAAATCAACTAAAACACATCCCAGGGATTTAGTATTTTAACGTCATGAACAGTCAGAGAAGACATGACTTGTGCAATGCCAAAATAAATGTATCGACAGGTAGTAGGATAGTGAGGAGCTACTTCTAAGAGATAAAATTAACGTGTGTGTGTCTCTAAACATCCCGCCTCAAAAGAAGATACAACTTAGTTATGTTTTAATTTGCTAATGACAAAATCGATATTAGTGCCAATGTAAACTATATTCAGAGATCTAATTACAATATTGGTACGATAACCCTTACTTATAAGTTTGTTTAAAGGTTCGATGAGTTTACACGGATCACATAGTGATTTCCTCGCTTTAAGTACAATATTACCGTAAAATTTAGGATGTGAAATACCATTTTAATAAGTTTTCTACAGGTACAGCCAAATTTACTAATCAAATCTTTGTATCTATGAAAGAATTTAGTAAAAGTTTTAAGTAATTTATGGTATCGAAATCCTGACACAATAATTTCCCAGTGATGCATTGATTACGTTCGTTAAAATCTATGACATCAGAACACACACGGCATACCGAACGAGTTGGGATATATAAACACTGTATGATGGAGCCAAAGGCACATCGCCGTCTAAAATGGAAAATTAACAATAGGAAATGAAAATCGTCTCTTTGTCGTAAATTTTAGTATGTAGTTTCCCGTTAGAAATTGAAATGTCTAAATCTAGAAAAGGGCAACTGCTGCTGTTTATGTTAGATTTAGTTAAAGTAAGTTCTTTTGGGTAAATTTCGAAGTATATTTAGAGAACTCTGGATTATTTAACGCTATAACAAATGATTAATTAGTTAATAAAGACATTGGGTTTATTGCAGTGTGAATGAGATGTAGCAATGTTCATGATCGTTTTTGTTAAAGGTAGGTTCCTTTTTGGATAAATATATACATTACGTAGCTCAACCGGTTATTTTCGTTCAACCCAGACAGGGAGTATGCCAAACGTTTATAAAGTCGTTACCTCTCATTAGTTTTTGCCGTTTGATATTATTTCATTTTTAGACGGATTAGTCTGTTGGTGGTGTTTAACGTATAGAGAAGCATATATATTTATACCAAAGGTCTTGAGAGAAGTGATTTAAAGAAAAATATAGGTTTGTCTCAAATCCATGAATGAAACATCATGCATTTTCGACAAATGTATAGGAAGCCAGTGTTTAAACCATTGCTACGTATTTATGATACCGACTATGCTTTAAGAAATTTTGACCTTCATCTTTTTGAATATATACATTACGTAGCTCAACCGGTTATTTTCGTTCAACCCAGACAGGGAGTATGCCAAACGTTTATAAAGTCGTTACCTCTCATTAGTTTTTGCCGTTTGGATATTATTTCATTTTTAGAAGGATTAGTCTGTTGGTGGTGTTTAACGTATAGAGAAGCATGATATATTTATACCAAAGGTCTTGAGAGAAGTGATTTAAAGAAAAAAAATATAGGTTTGTCTCAAATCCATGAATGAAACATCATGCATTTTCGACAAATGTATAGGAAGCCCGGTGTTTAAACCATTGCTACGTATTTATGATACCGACTATGCTTTAAGAAATTTTGACCTTCATCTTTTTTATACTTTTGTTTAAAATAATGTATCATTGAAAATAGATGAAAAGGATAATATCAAAAGTGACATAATAGTAAAAATATTAAAAGTTGGTTGCATTGTATAAAACAGAGGCGAAAGATACCAAAGGGACATTCAGATTAAAAGATAGCATAGAGAAAGAAATCTCACCATTTATATAGCTAACAAAGCATCGACTGCACTCATTCTATAATTGTTAGGGTATTTTTAATGGAAGTGTATAAGCAGGCAAAAAAAAACGTCGTCATGATTATGACCAGCAATAAATGACGATACACTCTCATTCAGACAATAACCATTTCAGTATTTAAAATGTACTTAGTAAGACTGTCGGATCCATTTCCATTACTATATAACCTGGCTTTAATCTTTTAATTCAAGTTACTTGCGACCTCTTCCGGAGTGCTGATATCACCTCTGGTTTTTGTGGGGTTCTAGTTGCTCAGTCTTTAGTTTTCTATGTTGTGTTTTGTATACTGTTGTATCACTATGCAAAGACTTCATGCTGCTACTTTTTTGTTTAACTAATTGCTTATTTAGATAATACAAACAACAAGGGTCTTTACTTTTAATTGGAGGTTGCTATGTTTGTTAATTTCATTTGTTAGCTCACCTGGCCCGAAGGGCCAAGTTAACTCTTCTCATCACTTGTCGTCTGTCGTCCGTCGTCGTTAACTTTTACAAAAATCTTCTCTGAAACTCCTGATCCAAATTTAACCAAACTTGGCCACAATCATCATTAATGTACCTAGTTTAAAAATGTTTCCGATGACCCCGCCTGTCAACCAAGATGGCCGACATGGCTAATATTAGAACATAGGGGTAAAATGCAAGTTTTGTCTATTATCTTGTAAACCACTATAAATAGAGAAATCTGACACGGACAAAAATGTTTGATATGATGAGATCTACGTATTGTCCTTTTACTTCCAAACTGTCAGTAGACTTTTCAAAGGAGTTATTGCCCTTAAATAACGAATTTTACCATTTTCTTAAAATTTTTGCCTATTCGTTTTCTGAGAATTTTTTTTTAACTGGTTCGTCCTAATGAAATATATTGAATTTGCACAACACATATTTAGTTTCCTTCCTTTCTTCTATATCATATACATGTACATAGACTTATTAAGAAGGGATATAGTTACGATACTGTTGTCAGGTCATTAAAGATTGCATATTTTGGCTTTAATATTGATTCACTTATAGGGTCTTTGCATCGGAACTAAACACATTTATTTAAAACCAGTTGTTGGCATGACACGGGTTATGCTCTTTCATATATTTTATGATGGTATGATACTAAACCCTAACGGGAGGGATTGTGCCTGATATTCATATGATGAAGACATAATCTTTCAATCAGTTTAATTGAGGTCTGGAGCTGGCATGTCAGTTAACTGCTAGTAGTCTGTTGTTATTTATGTATTATTGTCATTTTGTTTATTTTCTTTTGTTACATCTTCTGACATCGGACTCGGACTTCTCTTTAACTGACTTTTAATGTGCGTATTGTTAACTTTTCTACATTGGCTAGAGGTATAGGGGAGGTTGAGATCTCATAAACATGTTTAACCCCGCCGCATTTTTGCGCCTGTCCCAAGTCAGGAGCCTCTGGCCTTTGTTAGTCTTGTATTATTTTTACTTTTAGTTTCTTGTGTATAATTTGTTTAGTATGACGTCCATTATCACTGAACTAGTATATATAATTGTTTAGGGGCCAGCTTAAGGACGCCTCCGGGTGCGGGAATTTTCGCTGCATTGAAGACCTATTGGTGACCTTCTGTTGTTGTCTGTTCTGTGGTCGGGTTGTTGTCTCTTTGACACATTCCCCATTTCCATTCTCAATTTTATGTAGTTAATTCCTTTTCTCAAAATATTTGTTTTCCCGCCATTAACAAATCAATGGTTACATCTTTTGAGGTCACCGAAAGGATCGGATTGTAAAGATATCCTTAGTTACTAGTTACTGCGGATTTTCGCAAAAAGGGGTCGCTCAAACTGAAATTGATAAAGTTAAGATTATAAAGGATATTCTCGCATTAGGAGCCTCCTCCTAAAGGCATGTACCTGCTTCTTGTTATTTGCAAAATCATCGTATATTCACTTTGTTTGTCACAATAAATTTGAAGTAATGGATAGCACATTTATAGTTCAGTCTGATCATATTTATTTACATCTATGAGTCGGATCATATATAAGAAAAGGGGGGAGGGTGTCATATATTGATTTACATCTTTTTTTAACAATGAGGATCGGTTGAGAACTAAACTTTACCACAAACGAGATTTTAATTTTCCTAGGATGGACTTTCTACTACTATGAAGCAATATGTTCCAGCGCATGTGAGCACATATAGATTTCTTGATTCCTAATCAGGAACGCTAAAATAAATTAAAAAAATAAAATAAAAACCAATTGTAAGGATAAATTTAGATTCCAAATATGGTGAGATATTCGATGAAAATGTAGCTAATATACGTACAGAAAGATACCAAAGAAACAGCATATTTTACGACCCCTTACTATAAAATTACACTAACAGATGACTTGGTATTCCTTCTTCTACTTAACACACATTTTAATGTAAATATGAGTATAAACATAAAACAAAAATATACATTATAGGTATGCTTTTCAAAATAATTGTTGTGGATTGTCTTTTTCTGCAAAATTATGTGTTACATTTTATTTCAGTTTTACTTATAGGACTGGTGGAAAGCAATTCATGTAGTAATACAATTGACCAAAGTAACTTACATGATAATTTGTTTTCATGCATTGGATGTACCGTTGTCCTTGAGTGTTCCTTGAACAAAACTGGAAGTTCACTTGTATGGTCACGTGGTGGTAAACCACTTTTCTTTCAGGATAGACGACTGCAGTATGTTAAAGGAAATAAGTTCCGTTTGCAGATAACAGACATAACAGTGTCAGATAAATACAATATATGTACATTGTCGGAAAATATAAAATTTATTTGTATGAGCTTTAGAAACAGGACGAAAAGCGAGGCTCGCCGAGCTTTTCTCCTGTTTCGCAGCGAGTACAAATAAATTTTATATTTTCCGACAATGTACATATATTGTTTTTATCCTGAAATTTACACCCAACACTTGAAACTTTAGTTGTTAAAATCTAAATCATTGTCTCTAATTTTTCAAAGAAATCGACATAGTTTAAACGCGGACCGCGAAGAGGACCCCAAAATGAACTGGTACGCAAAAAGAAATATCCACATTACCGCTTGCTCAACATGGAAGAGGAGTAACAGGAGACTTTATTTGTACAAGTACAAATAAAGCAAAATTTATTTGTGTACCTGTTATTTGTACAATAGTTGGCTGATTGCAGGATAAAGATAAATATTGTTGCTTCGCCATCTATGACGATTTTTCGTCACAGTACTGTACATCATTGCAGTTGGTTGGTAAGTTAGAAACGTCGAATAGAGAGCTACATCTTGACAATTGATGACGACATGTGAATCATCAATAGAGCCTTCTGCAATGAACAAACAAAACAATTGCGACAAGCTAAATGATAATTTCCGTCTTCCAAAGTAACACGAAGTTCAGTAATAAATCGAAGAAAGTTTATAGTTTGAATTTGATGGAATAATCATTTATCTATTTGGCAATGTTAAACTAGTTTTCGCAATTAGGGATATTGAAACCTGGGTGATTAAAGCACTTTCAGAAGACATTAGAAATACTAAAAAATAGACAACAGTTCTCAAGGAATACTAATACGCTCCATTAATAGTGCAGACAGTATCGTGTGTATTCATAAACTAGAGGCTTTAAAGAGCCTATGTCGCCCACCTGCATCTTCAACAATGGCCACTTTATAATAGTAAAAATCATCCTTAAAGGGGAATAACTCTACATCCACAATTAAATTATTAAGAGTTAACTGACAATTTCAGTCATGTTAGCATATTTTTAGATATTATCCTGCTGATCATTTTTCCTTTTTATAGATTCTATTTATCTGTTATAGTTTTCAAGATAATAGACAAAAAAAGGTAAAACAATATCATTGAAGGGCAATAACTCAAATTAACACATATTTGTAACATGAATGGTAATTTTGTGGAAGGGGGGGGGGCTTACCCTCACACTAGCCAAGCTTGTAAACCTAACCCTCAATTAAAAATGGTTCCCTATACTTGAAACAAATGAATGCCCGAGGAGAGCTACAAGAAGGAATAACGTGGTCTATAAATGAAGAGGCGATATTGATAAATTGGTGGATACTTGTTCTTATCGTGTCAAAATAAATATTCCAAAAAGTTGTCAGTGGATTTTTTGTCGTTTCATTTCCTCCACTTTTTAAAGATATATCTTCGTGTATTGAGCAAGTTTGAAATATATATTTCTGGACCTTACGCAATAAACAGCCCATCTATTAATCGATCATTTTCATGGTGTTGGGAAAAACGGACGACGACAGGCGACAGACGCCAAGTAATAGCCCACAAAATCTCACACTAGCCCAGTGGCCTAGGTGGCCTAAAAATGAGCATTAACAGAAGACGTGACTCGTTTTAAATCATCGAAAATCAGTTCGGCTAAACATTTTTCCAGTCTTGGTTCTTGCTTCGACCTATATGACAAGATTATTTCTTTGGCACGTAAAAAGAAGCGATTAAAAAAACACACCTGTCGCCTCAAATTTTGCTCCACATTGTTGAACTTATACCATTCACTGTACCAATTTTACTACGCTATTGTACATTAATTTAACTTTCAATACGACTTAGTTAAGCTCAGGTTATAAAGCTCAAAATATATCTATATCTGTGAAATAAACACTTGTATATAAATAAAAAGATATGTGGATAAACGTCAACGGATACGAATCTAACGACAAAAATAATCAAAAATTAACTTGTGCAACATACAGTCTTCAATCTCACAGGTGTTTTTTAAACTTGTCAAGGTCTTTCTGATTTAAAGTCTATAAAATTGAGCGGGGTTATTCCTATTTTTATACATAGAAACCCTCCCTCTTCAAATCTCGATCATTGCACTAACATAGCATACATAAAAGAATATAAAAAACATATATACATTTTACATTGCTATTTATTGCATACATTTGTAGTAGGTTTTAAAGAATTAACCGTATACATCTACAATTTGATTGAAAAAATCAGGCTCATTGAAATGAGTTTTAATTTTTGCTTATAAAACTATTAAACTTATAGAAAACACTGTACTCACGTATCATTTAGATCATTCATGTAACAACTATAAGAGGAGGCTCTTTTGAAAAATATGAGATTGAAAAGAGTTATGTCCTTGCATAATAAATATCCAGCATGAAGCAATATCACATGAAAACTATCAATATTGCCCTATTTAGATATGACATAGAACATATTTGCCCTCGCCTCGCTCGAGTCGTGTGGCTAATGTAATAGTTTACGTCCATCCATCCGAAACACATTAAGGTACCAGTCTTGTATTACAACTCCAGTTTCCGGTGCATGTCAAAACATGGAGGGAAATAAAATAGTCCATTTTTTTCAGAATTTTTTTCTGGACTCAATTTTTTCTGTTTGATTAAAAGTTTATGCTGAATTGAAACATATATATAGATTTTAAAAAAATCTTGCATCTTTTTGGGGATATCAATCCAGGAAAGTGGAAGGATATCATGTTTACTGGAAGTGGTGCGGCTTAGTAAAACAGCAAACAGAAAGTAGAAAAAATAGTTTTGACTTCAGGGTTACATAACTTTTATTCTTCGTGGCATGACCCACTTTTTTCCTATTAAATCACAATTTCACATTAGTACATACATGATATGAACATGAAAAATTTTTTATGTAGCATTTCTTATTTTTTATTTTCAAAGATCAGCTGTTTAGCATGTAAGCCTATGGAGCAGTCAATTACAAGACTGCAACCTACATAGGGTATTTTTTCATATGTTCACTGCAAGGAAGTAGCTCATGTGGACTTTCGTGTGCCCAGAATGACAAAACATCATGATTTAAGGACTTTTAAGAAATAAAATCATGGGGTATCAAGTTACACTGAAAAACTGAAATTATGTAATAATTATGATTTTTATACAAGACACCATTCAAAAGTATAAAAGATATAAAGCACAACAGTTTGAGGTAAATTGAGATTCTGGTAGTATTACATACATGATTTTTAATTTAAAAGAACATGGAAAGATTTTTCCTCCATGAAATCTTCTTCTTGTGATGAAAATTCTAGTTGCACAGTTTCATTGAAAATCAGTGTAAAGTTGAAGAGACAGCTACATACAAAAGTATTTTTTTCTTCAGGGTTATTATTTTATGGCTCAATTGTTGACATTTAGGTAGAATATATATAAATGAACTTTTGGTGAAAAGATTTTACAAAATTTTCACTTTACAAGAGTCTATGACTTCTTTTCCTGTCTGCGGCACTGCATGGTTAATTGCAAATTCCATATTTGGGTTAAAATTTGTTTAAAAGTAGAATTTTCTAAAACTATCCATCATGACAAGGATTTTTGTGCTTAGGTGTGACAAGTAATCAATATTCTTACCAAAACACCAACTTGAGTATTCATTTTGTTTTTCTTGAATTTTATTGCAAATTTTATATGCATGGGGTTTGAAGTATTGTCTTAAAATCATCATATAGTAGGCATGTATAAAGACATGTGTAGTCAAAAGAGAAAGGTATGGCCATTCTTGTCTTTAGATAGTTGTATTGCAACAAATTCTTCAATATGAAAAGTTTTGGGGTAGTTTTCAATTTGACTTAAACAAGAGGCCCATTTGGATAGATTTCATGGAAAAAGGGGAGGGTAAAATATTGAATGTGGTTCAATCAAAGAGAAGGAAAAAATAAAATAAAAGATAAGAACTCTTCTAGCTTCACAGTATCCAAATAATTAGTAAACATTCATAAAGATAGACTAGAATGAGATTTACAGATCATTTGATAGGCATGACTTATTTCCAAATTTTGCCTGGTTTCAGAAAAGGGTACTCCTTTAATATTGGGATTATATTTAATAATACAACTAAACAATTCTTTTGATGGCAATTTTTATGTTCAAATATGGCTACTTAATGAAACAAAATAAATGATTTATTTTTTAAAGACATGTCATTACAGTTATAGGTACCAGTCTTGTATTACAACTCCAGTTTCCGGTGCATGTCAAAACATGGAGGAAATAAAATAGTCCATTTTTTCAGAATTTTTTTCTGGACTCAATTTTTTCTGTTTGATTAAAAGTTTATGCTGAATTGAAACATATATATAGATTTTAAAAAAATCTTGCATCTTTTTGGGGATATCAATCCAGGAAAGTGGAAGGATATCATGTTTACTGGAAGTGGTGCGGCTTAGTAAAAACAGCAAACAGAAAGTAGAAAAAAATAGTTTTGACTTCAGGGTTACATAACTTTTTATTCTTCGTGGCATGACCCACTTTTTTTCCTATTAAATCACAATTTCACATTTGTACATACATGATATGAAAAATTTTTCTATGTAGCATTTCTTATTTTTTTATTTTCAAAGATCAGCTGTTTAGCATGTAAGCCTATGGAGCAGTCAATTACAAGACTGCAACCTTAATACTCGTAGACCGTTTGACTAAAAACTTCCATACTTAATTCTCGACCATACTATATCGTCAGTTTGATTTAACAATTTTTACGGGAGTTATGGGACTTTGATCATTGATTTGGAGTTTAGTAATACTGACTAATTGTGACCTCAACGCACCAGACTCAAGCTAGCAGCCACTCGCTAGCAGCCACTACGCTAGAAGCCAGTTTTCAGATATGTCTATAAACCCAAAAGTTGCATAAGATGCAAACGTACTTAAAATGTTTTTAATTAATGCATAACCATTAAATTATCTGTTTAATATATCACCAGGCAGTCGAAGACACTATTTAATGAACTTAAAAATTTCATTTCCTGTTCATTAATTTAATGACAATAGTATTCGTTTTCAATATATTATATACCAAACAGCGTGCTGCACGCTTTAAATTTTCAATAGTCAACAGCTTTGAGTGTATATATAGAATCGTAAATAATTATTAAATTATTGAACTGCTGGCAAAATTGCTTGTTACATGGAATCGACTTGAACATCAGAAATTATTTTTGTGATATTGTGTCAAATCGCTTTCCATATTCTCGGCATCCTGTCAAATAGTTCCTAAAAAGTAAGAATTGTTCTCCATTACAAGAATAGAAAGTTGCGCTCGTGCTTTAATTTTCTTTTTCAATAAGACAAATCTGTTTTAACGAAACATTCTAATTCTGAACCAGTGGATTTCGCTAACTTTTGAGTAGACGAAAGGTTTATTTCTTGTACACAAAGTATGGAGGGCAAGGAAATTATTTATTATCTACCCGAACCAACTTTGGACCTCATTTTAAAAAAACTAAGCCGAACCACACCCTGGAATTTTTCTCAAGTAGACCTCAGCTACTCAGCTTACTTTGCACCTAGTGCCGTAAAAGTATTGCCGTAGAACATTTTTATTAACTTTTCCGTAAGGGTGGGGTAGGCTGTCTGACCCCAACTTTGGACCTCATTTAAAAAAAAAACTAAGCCGAACCACACCCTTACGGAAAAGTTAATAAAAAATGTTCTACGGCAATACTTTTTACGGCACTAGGTGCAAAGTGAAGTTGAGTAGCTGAGGTCTACTTGAGAAAAAATCCAGGGTGTGGTTCGGCTTAGTTTTTTTTTAAATGAGGTCCAAAGTTGGGGTAGATAATAAATAATTTCCTTGCCCTCCATACTTTGTGTACAAGAAATAAACCTTTCGTCTACTCAAAAGTTAGCGAAATCCACTGGTTCAGAATTAGAATGTTTCGTTAAAACAGATTTGTCTTATTGAAAAAGAAAATTAAAGCACGAGCGCAACTTTCTATTCTTGTAATGGAGAACAATTCTTACTTTTTAGGAACTATTTGACAGGATGCCGAGAATATGGAAAGCGATTTGACACAATATCACAAAAATAATTTCTGATGTTCAAGTCGATTCCATGTAACAAGCAATTTTGCCAGCAGTTCAATAATTTAATAATTATTTACGATTCTATATATACACTCAAAGCTGTTGACTATTGAAAATTTAAAGCGTGCAGCACGCTGTTTGGTATATAATATATTGAAAACGAATACTATTGTCATTAAATTAATGAACAGGAAATGAAATTTTTAAGTTCATTAAATAGTGTCTTCGACTGCCTGGTGATATATTAAACAGATAATTTAATGGTTATGCATTAATTAAAAACATTTTAAGTACGTTTGCATCTTATGCAACTTTTGGGTTTATAGACATATCTGAAAACTGGCTGCTAGCGTAGTGGCTGCTAGCGAGTGGCTGCTAGCTTGAGCCTGGTCTTGTGCAATGCCAAGATACAGGTATCGACAGATTGTAGATCCATGAATGTGTATATGTATATAACAATAATATTTAGTTTGCTTTTAATTTACTGATAACAAAATCAATATTAGTATCAATAAAAACAATATTTAATGATCTAATTACAGTGTTGATTTGGTAACCTTTTAGAATAAGTTTATTTAAAGGATCGATAAGTTTACCAGGATCGTTAAACTTTCTAAATTTCCGGGCACGGTAAACAATATTGCCGTAAAAATGAGGATGTGCAATCTCGTTTGAAATAAGTTTTCTACAGGTACAACCAAACTTCAAAACCAAATCTTTATATCTGTGGAAGAATTTAGTAAAGGTTTTAAGTAATTTGTGGCATACATGCATATGTTACGGGTGCCACTAGTCGGACAGGATATCATTTCCCTTTCATGGCACCTGAGATAACTCCGGTATTGGTTGGGTTCATGTTGCTCAGTTTTCAGTTTTCTGTAGTGTTTTGCAGCCTGTTGTCGTTTTTCTTTTTGACCATGATATTAGAAAAAAATTATTGTCTGCTTGGTATCTTCTGCATTTTTTCTACGCAGATATATCTTATTTTTTTTCATATGGTATAATGTTATTTACAAGATAAAGTCTAGATGAAATTGCCTTACCTGCACCTTGATGTACAGTTTATGCAGATTGATGTTTTAACAACCTTATAAGTATTTTATTTTTGCCATACATTACCTTAGTGTTTTCCCTGAGGATTATGGAATGTTTGTGAAAATATTAAAATTTCTCTATACAAAATTGTGAAAATATATATCTTTATTGATACAGACATGATATTTTTCATCTTTTTTGGCGTGCAATCAAATTTTATATTTGCGTTTGTTAAATTTGAAATCCTTTTAAAAACACATTATTCACCATTAACTTTACTTTCTAAATGTCATATATAAAAAGTTAGACACAAATAACAACCTTGAGCTATTGTAAAGTCCATCCTGATTTATCATTTGTTATTCAGTCTATATTTAGAAAATGTATTAAAACAAAATAAATGAATAAATACCAATAAATCAATCAATAGATGAGCAAACAAACAAACAAACAAACAAACAAACAAACAAACAAACAAAATAAATAAATAAATAAATAAATAAATAAATAAATAAATAAATAAATAAAAAGTAATGAATAAAAAAAAATAAATAACAAGTTTTGGATTGTCAGTTAGATATATCAACGTGACTTACTTTCTTTTTCTCTTTTTTCATCTTTCTTTTATTTGGTCTTTGTTGGTGTCTTGATTGGGTATAAGTATAATAACCATCGTCAGCAATCCGACAGTTAAATATTTTTTAGAAAAAAGTATGGAGAACCTTTAATGTCTTAGAAGAGCGTATAGAGAACCTCGTATTTCATAGTAGAACTTAAACAGAGCATCTAGACCGTTTCGGGAACCTATGGTTTTTATGAAGAGAGTAAAGAGAACTTTCAATTTCATAGTAGAACGTAACAAGAACTTGTGATTTCTTAAAAGAACGTAAGAGGAACCTGTAACGTTTTAGTAAAAGATATGGAGAATCTCTAATGTCCAAGTAAAACGTATGGAAAACCTCTGATTTCTTAGAAAGGCATACAGATTACCTCTGATTTCTTAGTAGAACGTATTCCGAACCTCTGCTTTCATAGGTGATTCATTGAGAACACCTAATTTCTTAGTAGAACTTTTGGAGAACCGCTGATTTCTTAGTAGACCATACATTTTTGAACATGTAGAAGGTTAAAGTATTAGTCAAAAGGTTTTTGCTCACAGTAACTGAAGGCACAATGCATCTAGTTACCTGCATATATGAAAATCATGATGTCCTACATTGTAATATCGGCAGCTGTACCTCGGATAATATTTCATACAGCCACGTCATTAATCAGAAAGGAAGAAACAGTATCAGGCCATGGTTATTATATTTTATGCCAATATATCAATTTCAACAATCATGTTTAAAACAACTTAATGACATGTTTTCACAACAGTGTCCAAGTTATACCATTCTCTTCATTTTACAAATAAAAATAAATAATATTGTGAAAAGGATTTAACAATTTTCTTATTTGTGCAATTTCAATGGCCAGATACATGTAATAGCTCTTATCATACACCTTCCTATTTTTTAAAACTATACACAGTGTAAGTCGTTAAACAAAATCAAAATATCAATAAATCAAAAAATTAAAATTGTATAGTTTTTTTTTATCTATAGACTCAGCAGGTATAACGGTTTATAAAAGGAGAGTCGAAAGATATCAAAGGGTTAAAAACTCATAAGTCAAAAACAAACTGACAATGTCAAGGTAAAATACGAAAGACAACAAAAGACAAACAACAGTACACAAAACACAACATAGAAAACTAGAGACTGAGCAAGAGAAACCCATCAAAAACCGGTGGTTAATAGTTCACAATATTGACAAATCGATTAGCAAAACGTCACAAATGTGCCTGTCAGACGTAACAAACCAAACACATAATAACTTTGACAGGCGTGTTTGCGCTCTTCAGGAGAGTGTGTAATGCGCGAAAATTCGCATGATTTTTCTACATTCAATTTAATTTTGGGCATAATTATCGATCACTATACGCTGATTCAACAACCGAAACAGATTTTTGCCAAGAATGAATAGTTTTGATCTTAGGTACAAGAATGAAAATACAGATATTCAATTATTTTTTTTTTTTACATTTCCTGTTTCTAAACATAGAAAATCATTCAAATTAAGGCATGAATCTCCCTTATGCATAACATTAACTCTGATTCCTTGTCCAGGTTTAGCTATACTTTTGATCCCTTTCGGTTATATCAGTTCTTCAAAGTTGTATTATAATTTGGATTTTCAAAACTTTTCCGATGACGAGACATAAATCGTACACAGGCGCTTCTAAGGAGGTATAATTGGTACCGTTTGATGTTAACTAATTGCTCTTATGTTGTTTTGCTACAACACTGTCGTCATAGGTAAGGGAATGGTTGAGCGCACACACTCGGGTTTAATCCCACCACATTGAATGTGTAGTGTACCTGTCCAAAGTTAAGGGTCAGGGCCCGTATGCATAAAGTTAAGATATCTAATCGTAATACTGATTTATCGTAGGACATGTAGAAAAATCCGTCCGTTCGGAACAAATCTTAACTTAAGTAGCTTTATGCATACGGGCCCTGTACCTCTACAAATGTAGTTCAGTTGTTTTCGTTGTGTAACTCGTTGATCTGTTATAGATGTTTTCCGTTGAATGTTATCAATTCTTTTCTCTATTGTATAGCTTTATATTTTCTTTATTCTGAGAAGTTTATAACTTACTGTACAGTTATGGTTACTAGAAAAACAAAGGATATGGGGTATCCATCCATGACACAAAATCAGTACATGTACAGCAAAAACACACACAGAAAGCATAGGAACAGGGTCCGTGTAACACTTATCAATTCAAAATTTCAAAACGTTTTCAAATTTTAGTTTTTTTGATTTTTGATCAAAGTTTTAAAATATCAAAATTCCAAAATTTTCATTTTTTTTTAAAATTTGAAAATTTCACCAAATAATTAAAATTTTAAAATTATAAACTTCGTTTTAAAATTTAATAGTTTAGATATTTAAGCAAACTTTAAAAATACTAAACTGAACGTACAGTTTTGATCATTTCGCTTTTTAAAAGTTTGATTTTTTTTTATTTTGATTAAAATATAGGAAAGGGGGAAAGGACTAAAAAGTGGATACCTGTTACAAATGCGAAACGGAATAAGAATGGAAGGAAACGAAATGAAATGAAATTTACCCAAACAAATCAAAACGAAAACAATATTTTCTGAAAAACTAATATATAAAAATTATAAAACAAGAGGCTAACTTGCGACCTACCGAAATACTTATTACCGGGTTTGTAATAACATGTGCAACACGACGGGTTCCACATGTGGAGCAGGATCTGCTTACCCTTCCGGAGCACCTGATATCACCCACAGTTTTGGTGGGGTTCGTGTTGCTCAGTCTTTAGTTTTCTATGTGTTTTGTGTACTATTGTTTGTCTATTGGTCTTTTTCTTTTTTAGCCATGTTTTCGACATATGAGTTTGAATGTCCCTCTGTTATCTTTCGTCCCTCTTCTGTTTGATCTACAGGTTTCTTTAAGTCTAAAAAATAATTAGTAAGACTTGATTTTTACACACTTTGATTATCTAACTAAATTAACAATATGCAGAAATTACTTGTCGACTTTGTGATTACTGCTATTTTTAAATAGCGAATAAAAGGAAACGGGATATTCGATTTTTGAAAGAAGGGATAGTTCCGTGTTTATTATTTGCACCTTTGTAAGTTATCTTGCGGCAATCAGCTTTGAGCAAAATACAAGTACGCAGCCACGTCAAGTCAAAATGGCGCGTGTAGAGAGAGTGCCACGCTCTCTGCAAGTTACGAACCGTTACAACAACTCTTTGATTGGTTCGTTGATTGCGTAATTTCTGTCCCTATCCAATATACCCTCATTTTCCAGTGGCGATCTTAATTTGCCGACCTTCATCCTGAACGGACTCTATTACAGGACCTACATATTGTATTTATTGTTAATTTTGTTATCGCCCTGAACATGCATGAAATCTTCGCCACTGGCAACCAACAATCACTCATTTAAAAAAATACTAGTAGGCCGTTTATAAATCAATTATAAAGAAACTCAGGTTTCAACTACCTCGGGCAACGTTTCCCTTAGATGGATTTTGCTATTTTTAATTTCCTTTTTGGCCATACACCTCTTCAATTCTTTCGGTTCTTATATTTACTTGGCATCCAAATAGTCAGCTTTGAGCGTTCCGTATGTAGGTAAATACAGAAAAGCGCTTCGGACGTATGCAGTCGTGTTGTTTAAATTTTTATTGGATATTTCATTCACTTCAAATGTTATTGTCAATGGGAAATAGTACATTGGCGGATTAAGGCTTTTGTTACTGTAATCTAATTTATTGCGGGGAGTTCTCTTTTGGTAGAAAATTGTTTTTATATTAATTTTTTTCCTGATTTTTCACTGCTATTCATTAGTTTTCTTATAGATATAAGAAGATGTGGTATGAGTGCCAATGAGACAACTCTCCATCCAAGTCAAAATTTATAAATGTAAACCATTATAGGTCAAAGTTCTTATCCCTATTTTTAAAACTCATGAGTTCGCCTCTGTAATATGTACCAATCATTTTATTATTGACTGTAAATACAAAGTTAGCACGTGATTGAATTGAAACGACTATGAATCCCCTGTACTCGGTGCTAAGGACCGTTTTAAAAAGCACCCAGATATTTCTTATATATTGTTAAACTGCAAGGTTATTGTAAAATATTTTCAGTACAGAAATTTAACTTTAAATCGAAAAAGGTTAAATTGGATCAATATTCAAATATATTTTGTGACTTCATGGGAATATTTAAGATTGTTCATCACCATAGATAACAGTTGAAATCTAGAGAAAAAAAGATTTTAATGCAAAGAATGCCTTCTTTCGTATTCACATTTTGTCTTTAAAAAAACAGCCCATTTGTTAAAAAACTAGGACATTTTTATTTGCTCTCGAAAAACCAGGGCAATGTAAAACGCTGAATTTTAAGTTAAATTCAAGGAAATAGTTTTTGCCTTAAATATTTACAGTAATCAGAATAAAATAAACAGTCATGAACTTGCGAAATATCAGTTAATCGATCCGATTGCATTTAATATCACTCGAAATACAATATCTCGACCGGACACTTTACATATAGTTTTACATGACATTATATAAATAACACATAGCTACATGTAAGAGGGTGATAGAGCAGATTGTTACCCCGAGAAAACATTGTCAACTGAGGCGAAGCCAAGGTTGACAATGTCTTTTCGAGGGGTAACAATCTGCTCTATCACCCTCTCAGATATGTGTTATTTAATTTATTATACTGAATGTTCTGTTATTACTGTCTATTAAATTTCAAATTCAAAGTAATAAACAATGTCGTCTTGTACAGAACAATCATCCGTATTTATTAAAGAGCACACTTGAGCAAGCGTCTCCTTGAAGGGTAATAGAGTATTTGCCATGGGATAGAGTAAATTGTCTCCCTCGTGTTAACCAATCAAAATCCGGCATTTTGACAAGAAGTATAATAATTCTTAATTATCTAATTGTTTAAGTGTAACAGAGTTGTTTTTCTCAGATCTAGAAAAAAAAAGGAAAAAGAAACGGATGTTTTAATATCAATATTAATGCAAGTGAATAATTTTAACCCGTTTTCAATATTCAAGATATGAGACTTTTATTATAGATATAAATTTAATTCAGAATTTAATGCGATTAAAGAATGTTGCAAGTAGTCCTAATAATTGTTCTGCCTAAAGAGTTTAATATCATATTGCACAAGTGGGGAAGCTTTCAAATACTTTCTTTCATTAAAATTAAATGTTGTCCGTTACATTGTTGAAGACAAAAACAGTTACATATACCAAACGAAACTATCCGTCACAATGATATATGAGGGTCTGGATTTGAGAGGGGGTGGGGGTGTTCTTCATTTCTGTGTTCTGTAATTCTTTTGGCCATTTTTATCTATTCAGTAAGAAATATGCTTATTCTGTAAAATTCTTGTGTTCAGATCCTGCATATGACAATTTCCTGTTATACCCTAATTTTGACTAGATAGATGTTTTTGTCTGTATTAACGACATATGTATAATGACACTATCCCGTACCCCCACCCCTTTTGAATCTGTCACTGCACTACACAAATGAAACCATTTATCAATTTTAATTAATATCTGATTGAAACCAAACACGGAAAAATATGAATATTTTAATTTCTTTGTAATAATTTGGATAGCTGGGATAATAAACAGTACATAAGATGAAATTAGGCATGTTTGATCGTATTTGTTTTGTGATATGAGGTAATAGTACTGAGAAGCTGAGCATTCAGTTTTATAACAGAGACTTTACCATTAGTTAACCGACATTAAGAGTAATCTGGAATCTGATAGACTAAAACTTCGATCACCTGAACTAGATTTTATCCTTGATAGCCCAACTGTCCAACAAAATATAAAAACATTGCCTATCAATCAGTTGTTTTGGAGAATATTAAGATATATTTAACATTTATTCGTAGTGAAAAAACTTGTTCTACCAAAAAAAAAAAAAAAAAAAAAACAGTGTCATCCGTCCTCGAGCATTCGTCTTTCAGACCTTACCAATAAATTGTTGTTCTAAATTGTAATGAATTATGGATCTTAAAAATATGAAACTGAAGACGTAGGAATCATGCCGGCGAAAGAGACGTTTTGATTCTGCAATTCCCTTCAATTGCCCATTTATAAATTTTGAAATTATAAAGAAACTAAGGTTTCAACTCCATCAGGCAAAGATGACCTTCAAATGATTTGACTATTTTTATGTCCTTTTTGGTCGTATAGCTCTGCTACTGTTTCTGTTCTTTTGCATCCCTGGTTCCAAATATTGGGCTCTAAGCGTAAATGATAAATCCAGAATAGCGCTTTGAATGTATGAAATTTATAACTTGTTTTTTTCTATTTTTTCCGCTATTGCAGAACTTTTTGTTGTAAATGGTTATTTTGGTCTGAATTCTATCACGAACTGTTTTTATCAGTGTTGTAATAATTTCTGACACAATGCAGGAGAAGGATGTAAAGTTAGCTTTGTCTGCAATTGTGAACGAAATGGTACGTCAAGATTTGTTAACTCGTGCAAGATCGTGCTTTTTGAGGAAAATACCGATACCTACGAATGTATATAATTTGCATGGCTAACACCAATGAACCAGTTACGATTACGACCAGTTCAAAATGATATACTAGTCTATTGTCAATTATCAATAATTAAAACGCACAGTTTAGTTAGTTTAGTTATTCTGTTGATCATTTAATTCTTTAATCACTTTATTTTTATATAATTATTTTTTTTTACATTTTAGCACCCATTATTCTCTATTCTTTATTTTTTTTGCCCATTTTCTTTTTTCTTTCTCTTTTTTGGGGGGTTGGGGGGCATTATTCTCTATTCTGTACACCTCAACCACAACTTCATATATCTTGGGTTATTTCAAATAAATATCTGATATTCAAGCGGGATATGATGCATAAAACTATAAGAGTATCTACAAGGAGATTTTTGGTGGTCTCTTTTAAAAGTCGGTGAGATTAATATGCTACAACCAACCAACAAAGAGGGTTGTCTACTATGGATAAAAAAGCTATAGAATATGTTTTTATATTTTATGTTTTGCTGTTTGTCTTTTTGTTATCTCTCTCTGGTCAAGGTGTTTAATTCTTTTTCAACGACAACTTGAAATATTTGCCACTGTACGTTCAGAAAACAACACTCAATCAATCATATCTCCTCTTAAAATGCAGAATTATAGTGACTTTTAACCTTATTAAATAATTAATTACTTGATAAAAGATTCGTTTAATCCTTTGATCAGATATAAACACGTATCGTCACTTTCCTATTATTTCAAATTTCCAATACAAAGAAAAAAGTTTTATTGAGTATCAAAGGAAGTAACCCATCAAAGATACAAGGTTTGTAATTTTTGCACGCAAAACGCGTGTTTCGTCTATGAAAGAAAATTGGGAAAGTTGATTTATAAATATGACCATATCAATGATAATTCATGGTAACACAGATTTGCCAACTTATGGACATTGTGTTACTGCATGGGTTAGGATGATAATAGGGAGTAAGAGGAGTAGGTTGTTTGTCGTTCAGCGGCGAATTATATGCATATTTGGTTCGAAAGTATGTTACATGTAATACGATATTATTAGTATCTATCCTGCTTTGTACAAGACCGACATGCTGAGTCGATTTTTTAACGAAATTTAACAAAACATCGTAAAAGAAATGATTTTAAAGGTTTCAGCATTTTTGATATTGAAAATAACGCTATCAGATAACGGCGTCAAAAGAAATAAAATGACGTTAAATGTATTTTTTGACATTTTTTTTATCTAAACTGTCTCGATCATCACTAATTAACGGTAGAATATTACATGCTGAAATTTATATGGTGGATAGAATATACTATGAGGATGTTCCATTTTCTTTATTTATAAGTTTTGCTGCAATTTATATTTTATCATTTTTTACTCGGACGTTGGGCGCTTTAACGAAGAAGTAGTGATTATATTATAGCGTGTTTCATACCACATACACTATCTGAGAAGCTACCATGACACTAATGCGTGCTACATACCACATACACTATCTGAGGAGCTATCATGACACTTATGCGTGCTACATACCACATACACTATCTGAGGAGCTATCATGACACTAATGCGTGCTACATACCACATACACTATCTGAGGAGCTATCATGACACTAATGCGTGCTACATACCACATACACTATCTGAGGAGTTACCATGACACTAATGCGTGCTACATACCACATACACTATCTGAGGAGCTATCATGACATTAATGCGTTCTACATACTACATACACTAACTGAGGAGCTATCATGGTACTAATGCGTGATACATACCACATACACTATCTGAGGAGATATCAGGACATTAATGCGTGCTACATACCACATACACTATCTGAGGAGCTATCATGACACTAATGCGTGATACATACCACATACACTATCTGAGGAGCTATCATGACACTAATGCGTGCTACATACCACATACACTATCTGAGGAGCTATCATGACACTAACGCACGATACAGACATGTACCACATACACTATCTGAGGAGCTATCATGGTACCAATACGGGATACTGAATTTTGGATTCCATATCCTATATTTCTGTTGATGCTAGTTATGAACTAAGTAATATATTTTAAAGGTTTTTATAACTCGCTTCTAGTCATCACTTTAGTGAATATCATCTGACCTGTCGAGCATTTTGTAAGTGGTGAATAGACAAATAATTAGATAATGTTTAATTACATTCATGTGTGATGCCAGATTGTGTAACAGATTAAAAAATTTCGATTCGATGCTTCATAGATTTTATGATTTCGAAAGATCGACGAACAAATAGATTTATCCTACTGCAGACGGTTGTATAAGTAGATGCTGCGTTAACACAATCGTTCGATTACGATGCTGTGTTATTGCCCGTTCACTATGCTGTTACTGCCCGTTCACTATGCTGTCTATGCTGTCATTGCCCGTTCACTATTCTGTTATTGCCCGTTTACTATGCTGTTATTGCCCTTCACTATGCTTTTATTGCCCGTTCACTATGCTTGCCCGTTCACTATGGTGTTATTATCCCGTTCACTATATTATTATTGTCCGTTCACTATGCTGTTATTTTTCGTTAACGGTGCTGTGTTATTGTCTGTTTATGATGCTGTGTTATTGTCCGTTCACGGTGCTGTGTTATTGTCTGTTTATGATGCTGTGTTATTGTCCGTTCACGGTGCTGTGTTATTGTCTGTTCACGATATTGTGTTATTGTCCTTTCACGATGCTTCGTTCTTGTCCGTTCACGGTGCTGTTATTGTCTGTTCAAGGTGCTGTGTTATTGTCTGTTTATGATGCTGTGTTATTATCCGTTCACTGTGCTGTGTTATTGTCCGTTTACTGTGCTGTGTTATTGTCCGTTCACTGTGCTGTGTTATTGTCCGTTCACTGTGCGGTGTTATTGTCCGTTCACTGTGCGGTGTTATTGTCCGTTCACTGTGCGGTGTTATTGTCCGTTCACTGTGCGGTGTTATTGTCCGTTCACTGTGCGGTGTTATTGTCCGTTCACTGTGCGGTGTTATTGTCCGTTCACTGTGCGGTGTTATTGTCCGTTCACTGTGCGGTGTTATTGTCCGTTCACTGTCCGGTGTTATTGTCCGTTCACTGTGCGGTGTTATTGTCCGTTCACTGTGCGGTGTTATTGTCCGTTCACTGTGCGGTGTTATTGTCCGTTCACTGTGCGGTGTTATTGTCCGTTCACTGTGTTATTGTTCGTTCACTGTGCTGTGTTATTGCCCGTTTACGATGCTGTTTTATTTTCAGTTTTGATAGTTATGTCTTGTTGAAGGCGGTATTTAAAATTTACGTTCATCAGACATTTTACTTAATCATATAGATTAATCGTTATAGCAAACCCAACAGTTTTGAAAGCAATTATGCTAAATGTACGGGAAGTGAGAATTGAAAAGTGCGTTAAAATTGTAGATGAGATTGATACAATGGTGGATATTTGTTCTCAACGAACAGATCATCCATCCCTTGGTTAGTTTAAACATATTTTATTGGCATAAACACAAATTGGATGAGACACAAGTCAAACAAACTTATGAAGCCTTCTCCATTTAACATATTTAACAATACAATATATAAAGTGCATTCATACATTACATATTATTTCTACATTTGTATAAATTGGACAGAAAAATTAAGTGGCACAAAAGTAGTAGAGAAAAAAAAAATAATAGACCATAAAAAAAAAAAAAAAAAAAAAAAAAAAAAAAAAAAAAAAAAAAAAAAAAAAAAAAAAAAAAAACCGCTGAACTTAGATGATGATGTTTGTGTGGTCATGTTTTACTATCTAAACAATAAGGAATCTTTCGACCCTCTAATAAACTAAAACACATGTTTAAAGATATTTTCATTTTGCTCATGAGTAAGTAAACTACTACCCGAGGTTCATAGTTCTATATTTAATTGACAGTTATTTGGGAGCCAACTAAGATTTTCTAAAAGCTTACTTCGCATTTCTGAATATAATATACATTTAAAAAATAAATGATGCGTATCTTCGCGATATACACCGCAGCAGCAAGATGGATCAGAGATAATATTAACTCTAGACAGGTCATAATTTAGGAAGAAAGCAGAACATCGAAGTTGAGTAAGCACAATGTTGAGTTTACAACTTCCAAACTCATATTGTTTCGGCATGTATATACTACTATTAGCATTTTTTTTAAAAAGTTTTTAGTATCGTTTTAAATTTTCCTATTGTATCTGCATCACGGGTTGAAGTATCAAGGTTATTCCATAATGGTATAAATGATTCATTAGTTAATGCAAGTCTGCAGAACGGAAGTATTATATAGTTACCATTGCGTAAGGCTAAATAAATAGTGTGTTTCCTATTTCACCCCGAAAAAATTAGGTAGGGTAGGTAGGTAAATCATTTTATTTTATAAAACTTTTATTTTTCGGATGACAGCAGAAAAAGGTTCCAAATGAAATCGTTTGATGTGCCTGCTTCTTTGATATTTAGAATAGAACTTAAATCTTCAGCTTTTAAATTTTCTGTTTTAGTTCTGTGTAAGAAATATGAAAATAAACTTTAATGCAAATTTTATGCATTTCATGGTCGTAATAGAAATATGTTCTTGTCGATTATCTTAAAGCAAAATGGCAGTGAAAAATTCGGCATGGTATTGTTATGTTTGGCCTCGTTGAACCTAACAGTGTAAATGACACACAGGGTATACATGTTGGAACAGATTACTACTCCCTTTTTAGTAGTAAAACACTGCAAATCGATGCTAATTAAGCAGCGGCTTATTATGATTTTCGAGGGTAATACTCTTGCACCCTCTTTATTTAATATATAGATGTGTTTTGATGTTTGACAGAATTTAATCTGGAAGATTGGGCGGTTCTGACAATATTAAAATTCCAGGCTTTGAGAAGAACGAGATTGGGAAATCTTTATCTTATTAAATCTATGGCAAAAAAATTGTAGATATTAATATGACATGAATATTTTTCCTTCTCTAGTATAAACAGTTGTGGGACCAGCCAGAGAAAATATAAAAGAATAAAAGTAGACATGGTGCCGGGGCAGATTCATTTATAAATGAACATGAATCATACACCACGTCTGCCTATTGGGAAAAGCTTTCTATTTCTCGTTAAACATTGTCTGCCCTTTGCCGTCATTAACTCAAACTTTCAAAAGCTCAAAAGAATTAACAGCCGTTAATGTTGCGTCCTGAGAACACTTTTTACAACATTCGTAAGAGCATTTCTTACAACAAAAGCTGGATTGATTTTAGCAGTAAACTGAACTCATTTTACTCTAAAATTATTAGTAATATTTGTCAATTAACCGACAGAATGAGATACAGTCTGTCAAACCTGAAATGATTCTGACGTTTGGTCCAAAGAATCACAGGTACAAAATGATATTTTGTTAATATATGTATATATACTGAATACATTATTCACTATATATTCAAATATTTAAAAATCTCGTCTTGTACCTGTGCAAAGAAGTTGAGCAAATGCGTCAACTTCGTATTTTTTCGTCTATAGGTCCATCATCATGATCATGGTGTTCTTCAAAAGGTCTCAAAAGATTCATCATATCGTAATTATACGGAAGCGATGTCATTATATTTTGCGTCCATGTGATCACATTTCGCATATTTGACAGCTAATACGCTGCACGGTTGTCGAAATGCCATGCTTGTTATTTAAAATCTTGGTCCTTGAAACACTTTACTTGTCCATATTGGTCATTGCTATCAAACGGTTTGAAGATCTGTAGTTTTCTATACCCATTATCGGATCCGGACAGACCAAAAATCCGGATTTTTAATTTTTGTTTAAAATTTTGTCAATAAAATGTTTAGGGTCGGCGTCAGAAACGGAGGTAGGGTCGGGAAACCGGAAACACACTATTTATTTATTTTGGCCTAATGCATAAACAGTCATACTTTGGATTGTTGGTGGAATTAAATTACTCAAATATTCTGGTACTTTATTTTGTGTTATATTATAAAACATTTGAATTTTTCTCCTTTCTCTTCTTTCTGCCAACGTTTCCTACCCAAGTTCCTTGTAAATTACCCTTGAGCTTGTAAAAGTAGGTAAACCCGTTACTATTCGAGCAGCTTGAAGCTGTAATTGCTCTAGCTTATTAATATTACCCAATCCCATATTATCATAAACTTCACTGACATATTCAAATAAAGGTCTTATAAAAACTAGATATAGTTTTTCTAAATTTTTCTACTAAGTCTATATTTCAGTTTCCTAAGCATATTTATATGTTTAGATACACTTAAAATAATATTGTCAATATGAACATTTCATTTAGCATCATTGCTAAATGTAACCCCTAAGTGTTTATGAATATTAGTTACTGGTACGTTTTTTTTATTAAATGTAAAATTCATTACTGGGATGTCAACATTCGAAAATAACATAATTTCTGTTTTATCAGGATTAAAAGACATTAACCACTTTTTAGACCATTCGTTCAGCTCATACAGGTCGTGATTTATAACAGATTCTATCTGCAATGCATCGTGATCTGCATAGCTAAACGACGTGTCATCTGCAAAGAGTCTGCAAAGACAATAAAGTGTTTCCGCAATGTCATTTATGTAAATTATAAAAAGCAATGGTCCGAGGACAGATCCTCGTGGAACTCCAGCAGAAATATTGCAAAGTTTTGAAGAAGACTGTTTAATAACCACTCTGTTTTCTATCATTCAGATAGCTTTTAAACCATTTTAATAGATTACCATTTATATCATAAGCCTTCATTTTATGTATAAGTCCATCATGCCAAACTTTATCAAAGGCTTTTGAAAAATCGCAAAATACAAAACCACTAATCTCCTTCTTTTCAAGCGAGTTAAAAATACAATTATATCTATACTACTAAAATAACGAGGTCCAATTTGTTAGCCGGCATGACGTAAAAACGACGAGTCAAAGAATTCAACTTTATATATTACTAATATAGGACAATGGTGTTGATTAAAAATTACACCATTCCAGGCCCTTTTGTTTTCCCCATAATTAATAGTACCAATAATTAACAAGTTCCGGGTCGAATCCGATACCGATACCAATAGTACCTGTTACCTGTTACCTAATCTGTACGTTCCGCCTCTGTCAGGCGCACCACCAAACGGTGTATTTGGGATTAGCTATATATATACACGCGTCATAATCACACCTAAACTTTGTCATTATACAGGGATTGACAGTACTAAATTCAATCATTGATCCAAAAAATATATCTACAAGTAGTTTCCGGTTGTAGTAAGAAAACCAGAACGAATTCAAACAGAAAGATTTTGAAAGCAGGGAAAACTGTGCACCTTATAATCAGCATGACTTTATCAAATGACAATACGAATACTAAAATCCAGGCTGAAAATAAGGCGTAGGTACTTTAATTCAGTCACGGACTCGCGATGTCGCGGATGTGTTCTAGTATTTCTAATAGTTGATGAACAGTTGAGCATTTAGGGAGACGACCAGATTGATATGCATATATTAATTTATTTCTTTGCAAGTGGTTGAAAACATGTTTATTTATAATTTACATTGTAACACGTTCCATGATTTTACCTATATAACTAATGAGTGATATTGGTCGATAATTGGAAGGTAGTGAATTGTCACCCTTTTTAAATAAAGCTATTACATTTGCAATTTTCCAGCATTAACATTTTGGCATTTGTATACTGTATGTCTCGAGTTCATTTCATATTGATCAACCAAAAACTATATGCCACTTAAAGTCTTTAGTCAATATTCAGTGCCGTATTTCATATGTAAGACCCAGATCGACGTCCACCGGGAACCTATGATCGAGGTCCGTTCATCAAATCATGTGGTGCCATGACTGTACACCAAAACTATTACTGGGAGTCTCCTCTTTTTGAGCTCTTATATGATTATTTTGATCATTTGTTCCAACTTTGATCTTTTTTTAATTTCTCTAAAGTGAACGTTTTGTTTTCGTATAATGCTGTCCAAATATACAAATATCTTTTTTTAATATTTTATACATATCACAATGGCTTATGTAAAGGAACAACAAAAGATAAAGCATCCCGTCGCAAAGAATGAACTAAAACAAATTAAAAAAAAACCGGTCAACCACCGACATCAGATTCAGCACTTGGACAGAAATATTTTGTGTACATGAAACACGTCGATCCATTCAATCTACGTACGATGTCTCATTCCTATCCTATTCATATGAAAAAAGGAGATATGGATACGCGTTTATGTGGCAGCAAACCAACGACAAAGACAACCGTACAACACTAGAGTCATACAGTCGGTATAACAATAGACAGCTATCTATACAATATATAAAACTCTGAATTGAAATAAGGAAATTAAAAAGTAGGACCACTTTACCAAGAATTTATTCCACGTCAGGGGCATTTTTAATGTGATTTTATCTTATTCCAATGATTAGTATCACAACTTAATATGATTATACTTTAAGTATTTAAAAACATATATAATTGTGCATTTCTGGTCATTTAACCCCAAATAAACATCTCCAGATTACTCGGGACTCCAATTTAGATACATTGTATATCATGACCCAGTATTTTTCAAGGAGAACCAAATATCGGTCAGAAGTAAATTATGTATTGCATTTTGGAAACAAATTAATTTATGTTGGTCAACGATGTCATTCGAAAATAGAATTTTAATAAAACATATAAGATTTGCAATATTGTTTTAAAAGGCATGGAACAGCAATTTTTAGTGCAAAATAACTATTGTATGAATGAAAATCTTTTAAAGTATATAATTCGGACTATACAATATATAAAAATCCAATTCCGATTTTTACCCCGTGAATGAAACATATATAGGAGAAAGAAACCCCACAGAAACAATCATGATTTAACATCAAAAGTAAAGTTTCCAGATAACGAAACATATTCAGATTTGAAATTTTCAAGTTACAACTTCTGACAAGGATCCTAACATGGGATAGGGAAAACATTTTGTTAGCAAAAATAACTAAAATATCCAGACTATAGCAGCAAGACAAGCTTGTATGTGAGAAGAATTAGAACGCAAATAACAACAACGAGAAGAATTTTCAGTAAAACAATAGGTCTCCATTAAGAGACATAATCATAATAAGGAGTGGCGAGTTTTTTTGTCTTTTTTTTGTAGAGTATATATAATTTTAAAACACTAGCCTAGCGCCTGTGTGCTGAGGTGACAAAACTTTTGTGCGGAACTTCATTAATATCAAAGAAGTGCTCAGTAACAAATATTATTCCTCTTTTACTTGTAGTTGATTTCATCTGGACCTTAACACAAATTTTAATCAGATTCATGCGCAAAATATAGGTCGAAGAGACCAACTTTTTTCCAAGGTCCTTTGTTGTTATCACAGATGTGCGATCTTAAAGATATCATTCCTCTATGACTAGTAGTTGATGAGATTTTGTATTTTAATACGAAACTTAATCAGAATTGAATAAGGTCGAGGTGACCCAATTTTTTCATGGACATTCGTTACTATTCAAGATGTGCGCACTAATAGTAAATCATTCCTCGTTGACTCGCAGTCTGTTCCGATCTTGACCTTAAAACGCAAAACTTAGGCCGTAAGTTTTCTCATTTGAATTGTTTCATATTTTTCATGTCGGGGCCTTTTATAGCCGACTATACGGTATGGGTTTTTCTCATTGCCGAAGGCCGTACTGTTACCTATAATTGCTTACATCTATTATTGACATTTACCTCTGATCTCCACCCATAAAGTCTCGTCGGTGTGGTTTTCGAGTACACCTTTTCTGGTAACTGATATATCATCTTTAGTATAAATGAGTATACCACCACCGGAATTATTTCGATCTTTACGCAATATATATTTTTCTGAGAAGGAATCCATTATTAATTCATCATTATTTATATTTGAATCTAAGTGTGTTTCAGTGACTGTTACAATATCGAACTCTTTAGTGAAATTTTGAAGGAATGCCATTTTATTTCTTAGACTTCGAATGCTAATGTTGCATATTGAAATTGAGTTGTCAGAATTACCGGAATGGTCAGTGTCATAGTCACTTCTTGGACCGGGATTCTGTTCAACACTGCCAATAATAAGAATAAAATGCAAAACAAAAAGTAGAAATATAACATTTATATTCGGATCAAGGCTCTGTAACAAGGACAAGGAGACGACGAGAAATGTAAAACGAAAATTTGTAAGTAGTATTCCCTTAAACGATTCTTCGTTGAGGTCAACATTAGCTGATTGGGAAGAACGATATTTGCATTTATCCTGCAATCGAACTTCCTACTATACTAATACAGGTGTACAGATAACACGCAGCGACATACATATAATAGACGTATATAGTCTCCTGGTATCCTGCTTCTGTTGCGAGCAAATGGTTATGTCAAATTACTGTTTACTCACAGTTCAATTTAGGGTCCTCATTGCGGTCCGCGTTTAAGTCATGTCGATTTCTTTCAAAAACAAATTCAACGATTGGGATGGAAAAAAATGTACCAAATTAATTGCAGGATAAAGACAATAACTGTTTAGGGTCTTAAAATATCAGCTGAATTTGTACTCGGCTCGAAACAGGAGTAATAGCTCACTGAAGCTCGCATTACACCTGTTTCTTAGCCTCGTACAAATACAGCTGATATTTAAAGACACTAAACAGTTATTGTCTATGTATTGAATAACCCTATGGCTACCCTGTATTGTTCAATACAATTACCCATTAGGAAAAAGTACAACAATCATATATCTATCATAAGACTGGTAACCATTCGGGTTAAATAAAGGTAAACAAAGACCACACACATCATCATCTAAAATCATACATAAATAAATCAGATCATATACACGCAAAAAACAAAAATGCATTACAAAGAACAAATAGGAAGTTATTTTCAAGTCTGAGAACGGGAAAATTTAGTTCTAATTTTACTCGCAAAACTGACATGTATTTTTATACTGGGAACAATAGTAAAGTCCCTGTTTTATATCTTATCTGTCTGTGACAATTTAATTCTTACAATTTTCCATTTTTTTAATTCATTTCATCTGAATAATTTTATTGCAATTTTGTATACACTAATGTTTCTTGGTCGATTTTTGAAAGTATTAGAAATACTCTTCATCATCGTGACTTGAAGCTGACTTCTAACGCATTGGCAAACTTATTGTATTGTACATAATATTGTAGTGAATTTCAGAGGTGCTCCTACTCTCAGGAGAAGTATATCGCCTTAGCCGGAAGTGATGTCTTCCAATTCGGGGCTTCCTGTTCTAACCCATGGTCTATGTCGGATGTGTGTTACACAGCTCCTACTCGAAGCATATATATTTACTAGAAGCCACGCTAATCTGACAGTTATTGTTGGTAAGTTATTAGCATGCCCACACAAACACTTCACTGGTGTCAGATGTAAAAGTAACTGGCACAGGTGGAAAATAGTCTTTTCAACGCGAAACGAGTCGTGTTGAAATTTTGATTTTCGTGGGTCAAAGTTGTCAATTGAACCGTGTTGTTCCTCTGAATTGCACATTCACGCATTCTTTCCACACCCTTACCAATAAAAATTTGAATCATTGAATTAAATATACTCATTTCACTTGAATAAAGGTGAAAACAAATGAAATAAAAACCGTATGAACTGAATTCCAGTTTGATACACGAAAAGGGAGACAATTACAAAAATAAAACAAAACATCATAAGATTGAAATTGTTTTTTGGCAACATTCTTATTTAATCTGAGTCAGTAGTACTGGCCAATTATCAAAATTCAAAAATTTATAATTATTGAGACAGTAGTGCTGTCCTAGTGTATGTTGTCTGTTTAATTTCAACTAATAAAAACCATTAGTTAATAGACATAATTGAGCAATTTGCATATACTATTACAGTGTGTGTATTCAATTTTTCTGGGGGTATATATTAATAATATACCACTTATATATTCAGTTTGTGTTATATACTTGTTGGTAATTGAATATATATCAATTTTTTACAAATCAAGGAAGAAAATAGTATTTGCTATACATATGTAGTGGGGTACAGAGTATTTATATTTGCCTTATTGTTGTACATTGAAATAAAGATTTATTATTTTTCTACATATATACTTGTTTATTATATATATCTGTGTTATGTTTTTGTTGTGGTTGTCTTCATACAATAGATATATATATTTTTATGAATAATCATATTGGTTGAAATAAATTTTGGATTGAGCATACTTGAGATAAAACATAATAGCATTAAAAGATATACTGATTATTTTTATATGAATATACATGATTGCGTCAGCGGTGCTGGCCGTGTTAAAATTAATTGAGTTGAGTGAGTCAGCGGTGCTGGCCGTGTTAAAATAAATTGTGTTCAGTGAGTCAGCTGTGCTGGCCGTGTCTCAAAATAAACTTGATTTGAGTGAGTCAGCTGTGCTGGCCATGTCTAAAAATAATTTTTATTTAAATACAATACGTTAAAAAATAAAGTCAATAATCAATTTTTTCTTTCTTATAATAAGTATAAGAGTTATCGCATTGGAAAATACAGTTAACAGTTAATACACAAATTGGTTATAATTGTATTTAATACTCTTTGTAAATTTATGTAATATATAGGTATATATTGTGTATTGAATAAAAGTGAAGATGTCGACAATCAACATCAATACTGCAACAAAAGAAGAGTTAATGGGAATTAGAGACATTGGGGAGGCCAGGGCCAATTTAATTATTAAAGCAAGACAAATTAAAGGTACTTTGACATTAGAAGATCCAAAGATGATAGAAGGCATACCAAATACTATTTGGGATCCATTGATAGGGAAAGGTACAGTGGAAGTTATTTCAGAGGAAGAAACTCAAGAAAAACAACCAACAGCATAAGATGACACTTCTGCAATAATAGAACAATATAAGACCAAATTGTTAATTGCAGAACAAGGCAAAGTTCATTCAAAAAGGGAATATATGAAAGAAATTGAAGGCATAAAAGCAACATTTGAGAAGCAATTGAGGTGTAAGTCAGATGACATAGAAGAATGCCTTGCTGAACTCCAACAAACAAAAGAGAAATTTCAAAGAGAAATGGAAAAGGATCAGTTGGAAAAAGGAAAAAAGTCAAAAAGAGTTAAGTACTGAAAGTATAATGATTACAGCCCTTGGATGGTGTAAACTTCCCCCCAAAAAAACGTGTATGGTGTAATGGTGTATGGCATATGGTGCAATGGTAGAAGGTGTATGGTGCTATGGTGTATGGTGTAAGGGGAATGGTGTAATGGTGTAACGTGCGATCGGGAATGGTGTGAATGAATGGTGTACGACATTTAAAACTATGCAAAATATTGATAAGAACTGATTTTTAATTTTATACATTAATTTACAATATTGTGATCAAAATTCGTTTTTTAAAATAAATAAAGAATTGTGTAGTCGCACGCTTTCTTTGAAATTAAATTGCATTATGGTGTAATGTGTAAGGTGTATGGTGCAAA
This sequence comes from Mytilus coruscus, assembly GCA_017311375.1. Lineage (NCBI taxonomy): Eukaryota > Metazoa > Mollusca > Bivalvia > Mytilida > Mytilidae > Mytilus > Mytilus coruscus. Next base: position 35,249,428 of record CM029600.1, read on the forward strand.
GGTGTAACATGTATTGTGTAATGGCACAGGGTGTATGGTGTAATGGTGTATGGTGAATGGTGTAATGGTGTATGGTGCTAGTGGGAAGCTTACACCATCCAAGGACTGTAAAAAGGAAATGAGTGAACTACAGCATCGGTACGAAAGCACAATGGCAGAAAAAGAAAGTGATTTTTCAGTACGAATGGAGAGCATGCAACAGGAACGTCAAACATTAATGGATAAGATCATGGAACAGGCTCAAAATATGGATAAGGAAAGAGAGAGGAGTAAGAAAAAATATAAACAGATGAAACAAAGAGATGCAGAATATGGCAGGAAATAAGCTGCATTAGAAGAACAATTGCATCATGAGAAGACATCAAAACTTATTTCAGAAAAGCTAGCTCCAGGGGATATATTCAGGGGTAAGGTAACCGAAATGTCAGCAAGTTCGTGGTATAGTGATTCTGCAAAAATTAAATATAGACAAAGACTCAGCTCAGATAAACTTGGAGATTCAACGGAAGAGGCTACTAACAATGGAAAAATGCCAACGTCAGGGAAGGAAAAAGATGACTTGAGCTCTAGGGAAGTCAAATCAAATCAACGCTCTGGTCCAACGCCACCAAAGTTAGCCATATTTCATGGGAAATCAGAATGAAAGCCTTATTTCATGCAATTTAACCACATAGCTAGAAAATATGAATGGTCTAACGAACAAAAATTGGATCGCTTAATTGAATGCCTCAGAGATAAAGCTTTGAAATTTGTGAGTACTCGCCAAGAGACAGTTCAAAAGGACTATGACATGTTAGTTCAAAAGCTGAGTCAGAGATTTTGAAATAAAGATTTACCCCACACCATTAGGCGCCAATTACAGTGGTTAGACAGTTTGTTGATGAGTCAATAGAGGAATTTGCTGAAAGAATACAGGAATTAGCAACCGATGGTTACCTCAATACGCCAGAGAATGTAGTGGATACAATAGCTGTTGATGCGTTTTTGAAGGGGTGTATTGACAAGAAAGCGGCGTTATTTGCCATGGAGAAAGATCCAAATACCATGGATCAAGCATTACAATATGTTAAGAGCTCCATTCACAACCAAAAGATTTTATTAGGTTATAGGAAGCCAGAGATAAAAAGGGTTCAGTTATATGATGATTCAGAATGTTTAGTACGTCAAGTCAAAACAGGTAATAATCCGAATATGCAAGACTTACAGAAAAAGTATGAGACTATGGAAACCAGAATGGCAACTACAGAACAACATATTTGGACCATAAAGTCAGATATCAAGACAATCAGCAATTCAATCAGCCCCAAAGCCACTGCTGATGGCCAGAGGTCGCCTTCACCAAGAGGACTAAGTCCAAACAGAGATGTACGGGATGTACAATGTAATACGTGTAGGAAATGGGCCATTACAGTACACAGTGTCCAAAGAAAAGTTGGTCACCAATGAGACGCAACAGGTCACCATCTCCAAATAATAATCTTAGAGAGGGGACTTTAAACGAACAAGGACTGAAGATTTAGGCCGCTCATCAGTCCAAAAACCTCAAATAGGCCAATTATCTCCCCTTGGACAGCTTTTGAGTCATTACAACAGGCACTTGTCAACTCAGTTACATTAGCCTATCAAGAACCAAATGAAAAGTTCATTTTAGATACAGATGCCTCACATACCATCCCTGGAGCAGAATTATTACAAGTAATTGGTGGAAAAGAGTATGTAATATGTTATGCGAGTAGAGTATTGGCACCAGCCCAAAGGAGATATTGCACTACTAGAAAAGAACTGCTAGCGATTGTAGTATTTACAAGACAATTCAGGAATTAATTATTAGGTCAACAATTCATCATAAGAACAGATCATAACAGTTTAAAATGTCTACTCAGGTTTAAAATGATTGAAGGACAGCTAGCCAGATGGTTAGAGGAATTGTCTCAATATGACATGGTAATTCAGCATAGGGCAGGAAAATTACACACCAATGCAGATGGGCTATCAAGAAGACCAGGTGATTTGGACTCTTGTAATTGTTATTTTGCTGGTGCAGATATAAAGTTGCTACCTTGCGGCGGTTGCTCATATTGTACTCGAGCACATAAAGTTTGGAGTTCCTTTGAAGATGATATTGATTATGTAGTTCCATTGTCTGTAAGGAGTGTTTCAGAACAAGTAGGAGATTTGGATGAAACCAATTTAGATAGCTTAGTGTATTGTAATTGGATAAGTGAGTCTGAAAGGCCCAATATGGGTACTGAACAAAGGAAAGACCAGGAACTTAACAGATTAATAATATGGTTAGAGGACAAAAAAGAACCAGAAGAACATGAATTGTATTTATGTAGCCCTTCTATTAAACATTTATGGAATTGTAAGCATCAATTAGTACTTAAGGATGGTATATTATGCTATAAATGGTTAGATCCAGTTCATTCAAGACTGTTACTAGTTGTCCCGAGATCTTTGAGACACAAAATCTGTCAGGGCATTTTGAACAGGCAAAAACTATTAAAAGATTGAAACAGAGCTACATTTGGTATGGATTACGTAAAGATGCTAGAAATTACGTGAAGTCTTGTCATACCTGTAATGTCAACAAAAAAGCTAACATCGAACCCAAGGGGCCTTTAGGTCAATTTCATGCAGGGATTCCTATGGAAAAATTGCACATGGACATTCTGTGACCATTACATGAAAGTTCGTCTGCTAACAAATATATATTAGTGTTAGTAGACCAATTTACAAAATGGATGGAAATGTTTCCGTTACCTAATTAAAACACTATTACTGTGGCTAAACCATTACTAGATGGCTTCATTTCAAGATTGGGATGTCCAGTCCAAATTAACACTGATCAAGGGAAAAATTTTGATGGTCATTTGTTTCATGATATTTGCAGACTGTTACAAATCGTCAAGACTAGGACAACTCCATATAGACCATGTTCTAAAGGACAAGTTTGATCGGTTTAATCGCACTATTTTACAAGCCATCAGATGTTACTTAAAGGGAAAACAGAAAGATTGGGATCTTCATTTGCAAAACATTGCTGGTGCTATAAGATCAACTGTAAATAGACAGACTGGGTTTACACCAAACATGATGATGCTAGGTCGTGAAGTACTACATCCAATCAATTTACTGACAGGAACTTGTTCTATCAATTTGGAGGCCAAGGAAACTGCTCATCATGTAATTGATCTGAAAAACACTCTCCAGGAAGTTCATAAGTTAGCGCGTGAAAAAATTACAGGCAGCACAGCTTCGTCAGAAAAGAACTTACATCTTATATCATAAAACTTACCAAGAAGAAGATATTGTTTTCAAGTTGGATTCAACATCTAAAGTAGGTCAGAGCAAGAAACTCACGGCTCCTTGGCAAGGACCTTATGTAGTAACCAGAGTTTTGTCCCCTGTGTTGTATGAAATTACAGGTAGAAAGAAAGAGATGATAGTACATCATGATAGGATAAAACAATGTGACGACGAAATTGTTCCATTATGGATAAAGAGACTTCGTAACCGTCTGTTTGGTCAGTGTGTTCCAGAAGAGAATATTGACTCAAGAAAAGAAGAAAACGAGTTACCTGATGGTTGGTCAGATGTTTTATTTTCACTTCCGTATTCAAACTGTGACAGCAGTGCTGTTCAATTGAATATGAATGGTGAAAATAGTGTCAATCGTGACAGTAGAACTGTTGGATTGGATTTAGACAGTGAGAATGTTATTAATCATGATAGTTGTGCTGATCCATTGGATTTGGCTAAAATGAGTAGTGGCAAAAGTGACAGCAGTGCTGTTCTCTTGTCCTCTGATAAGAATACTTTAAAAGTGCTTGATAATACTGAAACATCAGGTAGAGGAAAAAGAAAAAGGGATCTGCCCAGCTATTTGTCAGAATATGTTGTGGATGTAGTTAGCGAAGAGACGTGAGTGATGATGTTAATCACAAATGTTTTTAAATATTTTTTTTGTATATGTTAAATTGTGTAAAAATATTATATATATTTTTTTATTTCATGAATACACATAAAGGTAATAGTATTTGCTCATTTTCATAGCCTTATTAAAAAAAAATAATGAGTAGGGGTCATTCAGTATTTTATAGACAGTGGTAAAATGAGGGAGGACGAATTGGATTACGAGGAGGACCAGGACCATTTAAATGATGCCAAAAGACAGGTAGCCATCAGAGGCGAGGCCAAGAATGCCCGCTTACGTCACAGAGAGTGTGATATTTGCTTTCACACCTTCACTAATCCAAGGAGACACACCATACAAATCCATCTACATGGTATGTGGCACCAGAGACTGCCTGTTGGATTTGTGGCACTCAGGAACAGACAACAAATTTCCTGAGTAAGCACATAGCTCGCTGCCACCCCACCAATTCTGTCGATGCTACTTTTAAGAACAGGGAAGTGATGTACGCCGAGCTAACGGCCTTCTACGAGAGTTAGCTCGTGCACTAGGTACATCCTTCCCTGTAGGCCTTGAAGAGAAATTGAATGCCATTATGAGAATAAGAACACAGCTGCCGCTTACAGAATTCCATATCTCAGAATTTAAACTCGTTGATGCTTTTCTGAAATTAAATTGTTTGGAACCTGCTCTTAATTACAAAATTACATCTACACCATTTATGAAATATCACCACATTTTACATTGGAAAATTCTTAAAAACCTAATTGGTTATTTAAATTCGGATGAACAACTTTGCTTTTTAAAATTTGAAGAAAGAAAAAACAAAGAAGGACTCCAAATTGGACAGTTGAGTATAAAGTTATTAGGACCACTGCAAGTTATTGACTCACACTTTCATCTAGATCAACTCTGTAGGCAGATGGTTAGTGGTGCTTTTCAGGATCTGGATGACCTTGGTTCTCAGAGCACGTACAAGACCGAATTGAAATATGCTATTGCCAAATTTGTCTTTCCTTCAGCTTGGCCGAACTCCGCGCAGCACAGCAAATTCAGAAATGATAACCGGTTGAGATTCACCTTTGGCATTCATCCTAAAATTATAAGCTCATCTTCAACTTCATCTCTTGAACATAATTGAACTGACCTTTAAAATTTACTAAAATCAACAAAAACAGTGGCAGTTGGAGAGATTGGTCTAGATGATTCTACTTACCCTTCCAAAAGAGATTTCGAACGACAGATAAAATATTTCAGGAAACAACTTGTTTTGGCAACAGAACTAAATTTAACCGTAGTAATTCACTCAAGAGGAAAACCATCACTGCATGAACACGTTTTGACCACACCAAGTGAAATCTGTAAGCCAGATCAATTAATTCATTGGCATTGTTTTACCTGTACCACTCAACTTTATTCAGCAGCCGTCAGCCAGTTTCCTAATATTGTTTTTGGTATTACTCCATTTATTTTGAAAGACCGGTATTCAAGTATTGTAGAAATTGTGAAAACCTTTGGCATTACACATCTAGTTTTGGAATCAGATGCTCCGTATATTCCTCTTCATTCTCACACTTTTGGAAATCCCTACTCAGTACATGCAGTGGCACAAAAAATTTCTAAACTTTTACAGCAACCAATTGAAGAAGTCTTCAGGATTACTACTGAGAATTCTAAAAGAATCTACAAATTACAGTGAGATACTAATATTTGTGACTTTATATATATGTACATATTTTTTATGTGGGTTAATAATATTACCTCTTTAAAAGGATTTAAAGAGTGTGTGCTTGATTGACATTTATAGCAGAGATTTGGTGAATTTATCTATATATGTAAATAACTATATTGGTGGAAGGAATGATGAAGAATCAGAGTAATTTAAGTTATGCGGAATTCTAGTGTGCGACAGCTGTGCTGTCCACTTAGAGTTTTGTGTAAGGAAGGAGATTGGATTGTGAAGGAATGTTCAGAGTAATTGTATGTTATGCGAAATTCTAATGTGCGACAGATGTGCTGTCCATTTAGAGTTTTGTGTAAGGAAGGAGATTGGATTGTGAAGGAATGTTCAGAGTAATTGTATGCTTTAGTGTGCCACTTAGAGTTTTGTGTAAGGAAGGAGATTGGATTGTGAAGGAATGTTCAGAGTAATTGTATGTTATGCGAAATTGCGACAGCTAATGTGCGACAGATGTGAAGGAATGTTCAGAGTAATTGTATGTTATGCGAGTAATTGTAATTCTGTCCATTTAGAGTTTTGTGTAAGGAAGGAGATCGGAATTGTGAAGGAACGTTCAAAGTCACTCTATGTTATTCCGATAATTTTTTAACAACATTTTATTATATGTGGATTGGATTTTAAAAATATGGATATTTGCAATAACGTGTTACGTCTATTAAAACATGGATACAAATGGAAATTCTGCAAAGAGGAATATTAGTGAAACTGCCTTCAAAACAATGAGAATTATCAACAAAAAGAAGATGACAGGGAGGATTGTAGTGAATTTCAGAGGTGCTCCTACTCTCATGAGAAGTATATCTCCTTAGCCGGAAGTGATGTCTTCCAATTCGGGGCTTCCTGTTCTAACCCATGGCATGGTCTATGTCGGATGTGTGTTACACAGCTCCTACTCGAAGCATATACATTTACTAGAAGCCACGCTAATCTGAAAGTTATTGTTGGTAAGTTATTAGCATGCCCACACAAACACTTCAATATATCAATATTTGTAAAGACGATAACATTTTTCGAATTTACAATTTAACCTTCATCGTATTATAAGGATAAATCGTTTGTTGAATTTTTTTGGTGAGTGATTAGACGATGCTATAATTTTTTTTCACCAAAATCGCTTCGTATGGTTGTAGAAAATCAATAAAGTATTACGCATATATATTGACTAATATGTACCTGTATCACAATATGGAGAGGTTCGTTAAAGGTGATCCCGTAACCGTGTGAAAGGATCTATACGTGTATATATTCATTAAGAAAAAAAAAAAACGTTTAAACAAGATTGTCAGTTGAAAAAGTACCGAATCAATTGATATAATAGAAATATATACATTTAAAATTTAAAATGTAGATTAGTTTATTATTTGCAATAAGATAATGTGTGGGATCATTTAACGGGATTTTGTGTTAATTTATTACATAACCCATGTATATAAAGGTCGGATTTAATAATGTGGATACGATCATCAATTAATTAAAAATTACTAAGCTTTTGTTTTATAGGGACGACCCTAAGATTATTTTAGATATTTTCGAAATATGATCGGAAATAGACAATTGTGTTATGTAATTTTTTTTTTTGTTAGCATACTTTAATACAAGGATACCAAATGAATAGTCTAGAAATTTTAAGCATACTTTCAAGGAAAGTTGTTTTATACATAAGAGACATTAAGAATAGAAAAAGAAAAAAATAACAACCGTTGAAGACATATAAAGTCGAGTTTTTAATTGTCATTGGTTACTTTACAATATTGTCTTGGTCTTCAGCATGGCTGCGGCTGTTGTCATTGTTGGAACAATCTGGACTTTGTTCTTGATTCTGACGATCTGAGCTTCTTTCAAGAGCTTTGATATCGTCATAGTTTGTGATAAGCTTTTTGCTGCTGTTCTCATTTTTTTTTACCGTCGGATGTCCAATTCGTATATATTGTGCGGTCATACTTAAATTTGCAAGATGTTGTGTGAGACCAGTCCTATATTGAGTTAAGTTTTCGGTGATAAAAATACCATCTGCATCACCTTTCAAAGCTTTCTTGTTGAAGTATACACTGCTTCTATTGCGATAAAACAAAAAATCTCATTATAACCTGTGATTTGCCCTATTTTGCTTTCCAATAACATAACTTCTACCAATGTCGTCCAGAGTTAGATGCAAGGCTTAGCCTAATTTGGTATTGCAGATATTTAAAATGATATCGTCAGTGTTGACTGGATGGATGATTTTTCATTCAGCATCGACGGGCACGCGGATGTTATGGAAACGCAAACTTGTACGACGTGAATATTGTTCTTGGTTTTCCAGTCTGGTTTCCAAGTCTGCTATTTTTTTTGTAGAGAGTGTCAATATCTGAATCAAGTTCTTTCATTGTGTTTGCGTGTTGTTTAACTTGACCATCTACTTTGTCGATCCATATAAACTGTTTGCATACTTTTTGTTTAGTTATATTATTTGACGATGATTTCCATTGTCTCAGCTATTGGTTTTACTTGTGTATCGACACATTTTTTCACTTCATCTTCAATCATGGAGGAAAAAGTTTCACCTTTTTTTCAGCAAGAATAGGCACTATTTTATTTATAACATCTGGACTAGATAAGGTGTCTTAAACTTTGTCTGCCATCGTTTTTCTTGATGCAGGTACTTTTTTGTCAAAATCCTGGAAATCACCAATTGAGTTGTGACGTCTTATTTGTCGTGTTGTCTGTTTTTGTGTTCCTGGAAGGAATTCAGGACTGGAGTGCTTTTCTTTTATTTGAAGTTTTTGTGTTTATAATACTCAGAGAAATGGCAGGTTGTGAACTTGTAATCATAAGTTCTGAACTGAGTTCAATGTTTTGATCCATGGGGCAGCCATATTGTTGTGATTTGTTTGTATGTTGACAATTGAACTGTCTCAATTAATGTCTTCAGATACTATGTTTTGTCACTTAACTTATCCGAAGTCATGAAATAGTCATTCTATAGTTAGTGCATACAATATTTTTCTGTTTTAGTTTTAGTTATCCATTATATTTTCCCATTCGACAAGAGATACCTTTTCCACGTCCATACGTCTTAGTGCATGCCTAGTGTCCCTTGGTTTTGTAGTACTTTACGAATCTAGCTTTTCCGTTCAAGTGCAAATTGATGTACTAATGATTTGAAGATTTTATATACATGTACATGGGGACCATTGAAAACACTTCTGTATGGCCGATATATATGTCAAATATGTCTACCATTGAATTATATTTTTGAAGCAAAACATATGTATGTAAAATTATTGAAAAATATTGAAAATATATTACGTGTTCTATTTAATATTCTACTTCCTGTAGGTTTCAACAACTTTCTGATTTTGACCTTGTGAATGAATCAAACACAGAGAGAATGGTTCTAATCTCTTCGATATATGGTCAAAGACAATAATATATTCCAAGTTTTTTGTTTGATCTCAGTTTGAATATCGGTTTTATATAAAAATGATTATTTATAGTGACAGGTCAAATATGAAATTAATTATACAATACCTGACAATTAATGGGAAAGATTCTGAAGTAAGAAGCATAATAGAAGCCCATCCAGCAGCAACACCAAGTTTTGACGTCAAAGCAAAGCCGTTGAGGATGTATTCTTCTGACGTTTCAGTCTCGTTGAAATCCCGTTCTGGAATTATTTCCAAAACATGTGATACAAGTGGAAAATAGCAATGAATTTGATAAATATCATAATCAAACTTAACTCTGTGAAAAAATTGTGGATTTGAAATAAGTAGTTTTGAGCAATAAAATTTTCAAATTTTATTACCAAACTAGTCAGTCTTTTTATCCAAAATTATGAGAAAATGGGTGAGGGATACAAGAAATGATTTTACCAAACATGTACATCCCATATCACTTCTTTCGTTTAAATTTCTTAGATATGTATTTTTCAATCATTTATAACAAAGAAGTTGAAATAATATGCATTTGTTTCTTTTTAGTCGGTTTGTTGTCTATTTGACATATTCCCCATTTCCATTCTCAATTTTATTTAAAAATCACAAATTTACAAAATTGACAGCATGGTAAATTTGACACGAAAAAGCATCAAAATATATTAAAACTTTCTTATATTAACACCTACCTATAGTTTTTTAAAGTTAAATTTATTCAGATTGGTCCACTTCATCTTTATTGAAAGTATGAAAAAAAGTTTAATTTGTTTTTTTTCATGATAATAGCCCAAAAATGGGTAAAAATTGATGAAAAAATGGGAAAATCGTCAAAATTGGGTACTTTCAAAGGGCCGTAGCAAAAAAAGAAGTGCACCACCATATGATTTTTTCTTGACCAATTATTTTTTTTACAGTCATATAAACCCAAAAATCAGGTTAAGAAAAAAAGTTTAATTCTAGAAATTTTTGGCTCCTCAGAGGTTTACATCCTTAAAGTATCAACGAATTATTTGCTTGTGCACGTTAAAAACAACTAGCAACTTATTCGTTACTTTAATCTCTCTATTCTTAAAACTAGATGAATTAAAATCTACTGAAAAGAACATGATTTTAAAATATGTTGATGAAATAGATGTTCGCTTTTTGAAATTCAGAGTCTATCAACTGTATCCTTTTAATGTTGACACCATTGCAATACAAACCGACCAACGTTCTGATATAAAATAACATTTAAAAGAAGAAGATCCCAAGGGTTAATACTAAAAGATAGGTGAAAGACACTAAAGGGATATTCAAACTCATAAGTCAAAAAAAAAAAACTGCCATTGCCATGGCAAAAAATGAAAAACCACGAAAAGACAAACAAAAGTATACAAACACAACATAGAAACTAATGAATGAGCAACACGAACCCCACCAAAACCCGTGGGTGATTTCAGGTGCTCCGGACGGGTAAGCAGATCCTGCTCTACATATGGCACCCGTCGTTTTGCTCATGTAAGTATAAATCTGGAGATATGTCTATTTTGGTAGGTCACAACAATTGGAACATATCTGAAACAGATATTCCATAACGGTCAACTAACTCGTGATGGCGTTTGTATAATTTTTGAAGGGATGATTTCAACTTCATTACCTGGAACTCTTGGCTCAATATCTTCCTTGTAAACAGCAATCCTTTATCTAGGAAATCATGCTAGGAAATGCAAGCTCTGGAATATCGTATCAACTTACTTAAAGCTTGTTGTGTTTCCCCTTAATTCACATACCTAGTAGTTGTATCACTCCAACAACGAAACCTGTTATCGAAGCTATTATCAAAAACATCATTGTCTTCTTTCTACCAATGATTTTAAATTAACAATTAAATTGATCATTTATAAGATAAAACGAACGAAATACTGAACCGGTTTAACAAATAATAATGTATGTGCCCTAATTTAAGTATAAAACTAATTCGTAACACATCTTTGTTAAAAACATATTTGAAACAGTGAGTTTAAAGAAAGAGTCTGTTTTAAAATTATTGATGCCGTATTTATATGCAAACCTTTCTCACGGTGTAAAAAGCCGCACTGCATTTATGAATAATTGGGAAATTAGTAATATTTTGAAAATAGGACAATATAGTATACATGTATATGTAAAATGTGTTGTGCCTTTTAAAATGTAAAACCTAAAAGATTGAAGTATCATTACAGAACAATCATGCACCTTAGAAAAATTAATTCTTTACTCATAAAGCTACTAGTCATCATTTTTAAGTTTACCAAGTATAGATTATTTGAGAAAAATTGCCCTCGAATCCAATAAATCAATCAATTTGTTCACCTCACTATTCCACATTATACTTATGAAATAAGTCACCTTATTACATTTTATATTTTGATTCCAAAACTTGTTGTTATTATTGCTTTCTCTTTGCAGACTTGATATTTCTCTACTATGTTATACTAAGGCCCGTACAGAACATATTATTAGAAACAAGATATTAGATATCTTTTTATAAAAATAAAGTGGGAAGTCATAAACCCTTCCTTGCCATTCTCTACGACCAGATTAGCATGTCTTCATAAAACATGGAAAGTCTTGTTTTTTTTTTTTTTTTAAATTTGTTAGTTTTTAAAGAGGAAAAACAAAACTCGAATGGAAATAACAATGTATATAAAAAGAGTTTGTTGTTGTATGAATCTGCAATTACAAATATATTGCTAATTTTAAAAGTGCATTCCCATGGCTAATCGTACATGATTCTTTATTTTTTTTGTTTAATGTCCAGTGGCAAATTTATAATACAAGTTCATTCTGACAGCAAATTTTATCCGTTTTGTCGAAATTTCAACCTCAATAAAGTCTTCATATATAGAACAAACTATCAGTGATTGAACAATTTTACTATCGATGTTTCGAACAAACTTTTAAACTCACTAATTTTTTAATTTATTGTCAATTAACAACTCGACAACTTTCAGTTTTGAAAGTTTTCGATCTATAAGTTCGTGTACAGTGTAGATGCACAGAAATCATCTTGCCTGAAAATAAATATTCCCTTTGCCTGGTAAAATGATACTTTTGCGGTAATGACAGTTTCCAAGACTAAATTACGCAAACGACGAGAGACTGCACTATTGAGGTCTGTTCTTTACATTTTCTTTTTAGTGGAGTGTTTTCCCATAGATCACACCGTTAACCAAAACTTGCAATGTCCTCGATTGCTTCATATAAGTGATATGGTATTATCTGTTTCTGTTTCTTTGACATACTTATAAGAAAGAGTAGTTCAAATACCACGCTGAAAACGGTTCTATAAAATAGATTTTCTATTACGGCATTAATGTATCTTCCTTTGTCGGACTAGTGGGATGTCGGAATATTGGGGCGAACCTGGCGAATGATACCGAAGGGACATTCAAACTCATAAGTCGAAAATAAACTGGTAACGCCATGGCTAAAAAAAAGAAAAAGACAAACAGACAAACAGACAAACAACATTTTTTAAGTTTTGGGTTTCGGTTTCTGAAAGGTTTTTTTTTTTCGTTTAATAGCGGTTTCGGTTTAATTGTAATGAAATAAACCCAAAGTTTTGATATGGGTTGTTTAACTGTTCAATCCTATCGTATAACCATTTTACATGTATAGACCATTAAAAAATCTATACAAATGCAATGAAAAACAAAACAAATTGTTGTTTCTGTGCTTCCTGACGATCTCATGAGACTCGTACTTTTCCAATTGGTTTTTATTGTGTGTGTTGTTACACCACTGTCGCAGGTTAAAGGAGGATTGAGCGCTCACAATATTGTTTAACCCCGCAACAATTTGAATGTGCCTATCCCATACTAGAAGACTGTAATTCGGTGGTCGTTATTTTTTTGTCTGCAATATTTGTGTTTCCTTCATTATTAAAGCATAGAACAAACCGTTCATGTTCTTGTTCAAATTATTAGCATTTTGTCATACCGGGGGTCTTTTTTCTAATTTGTGTAGCCTACTATATGGTTTAGGTTTTGCTCATTGTTAAAGATGGTACATTGACCTATTGTTGCTATATCCCAGTCATTGGTTTTGTCTCTGTTGTATTGTATAAAACAGTATGTTGACCTCTAAATATCGTTTATTGCGTGTTACTGTATAGTCTTTTTTGAGTTAGTGCCTTAATCACGTATATTCGACATCTTCATTTACTCGTTTTATAAGAGACGTCCGGACTTTCGACTAGGAAAAAAATACATTACTTGTATATCGGACATATCAGATACTAGTGTCTATTCAATATATATAAAATAGGCGAAGGAACATTTGAGTTATTTTTCAGCCGAGATTTTTCTGGGAAACGGGAGATAATAATCCAATTTATATCATGTTTTATCGTTTTTACAAATGTATTGTTTGTATTCCTAGAAGGTACGTAAGAAAAGTATGACAAATGCCGTACGCCAGGACGTCTCTTATAAATGATCTCGCTTAACATTGTATTTGAGTTTGGTAGTTTTTTTTTTTAAAAATTGGTGTTACGCCAGAAAATTGCCTTTTAATTGTAGCCAACAAAAGACACAAATCAATAATAAAATTTAACAAGATTTATTATACACTAGTTTACAAGAAGTATTACACAAAAAGAAATGTCAACTTAACTGTCAAAATATATGTCCAATCTTTTATCTTTTCTTTATCCGGAAATCTTCTCGGAATCCACAGAATATTATATCCAATAGGTCACAATCTAGTATGATGTAGTTTGTAAATAAAAGTGTCAATCCAACTGCTGAGAATATTAATGTCTATCGATGTCTATGTCTATCTCTAACTTTAGGGTCTGCATACTTATATATATATATACTCAAACGGAAACTTCTAGATAACGCTAGATGTTAAAATTACGCATCTTTTGTTATGATCATTCTGGAAACGTTATGTAAGTGAAATAGGAAGTTCTAATCATTCCATGAGTATCAATGATTGTTCCAGTGATTTCTAAACTGCATAGTTGTAACTCAATGTGTATTATTTTATACACAATGTATATAATAGGCCACACAAAACAAATTAGGCAAACTAAATAAATATGATAGTTACAATATCATAACACCTCCCCCCTTAAAAAGTTTGAGTGTAACAAAAACTTTTCATGAATAATATGTACAAAAAACATAGTATATACACAGTGTTTTAATAAGTTCTAGATAAAGCATCTGCTATTACATTATCTTTACCTTTAATATGTTTTACAATAACATCATATTCCCGTAACAATAAACTCCACCTAGTCAATCTCTGGTTCTTGTTTCTCATTTTATGTATGAAGGTGAGAGGATTATGATCAGTACAAACAAGAATAGGATGCACAGTGGGATTTAAATATACACCAAAATGTTGAAGTGCAGACAACAGTGCAAATCACTCTTTTTAAATAGTCGAATAATTTGTCTGACGTTTATCTAATTTCTTAGAAAAATATGATATAGGTTTCTCAACATTATCATCTGTCTCTTGATATAAAACAGCTCCAACTCCTACATCGCTTGCATTAACGGCAAGTTTGAATTGTTTTTCAAAGTCTGGAGTGATCAGAACTGGACTATTACTTAAAAGTGATTTGCCATTTTTCAAAAGCGTTTTGTCAATTTTCACTCCAGATGAATTTAGAATCTTTCCGTAAAAGATGAGTCAATGGTTGAACAACAGTAGTAAAATTTGAACAAAATTTTCTGTAAAAAACATTCATGCCTAAATATCTCATAAGTTGTTTTTTATTTGTAGGAGGAGGAAATTTGGTAATTGCATCCACTTTAGCCATAATAGGTTTCACTTGACTTTGGCCAACTGTATGCCCTAAATAATCAACAGAGGCCTGGCAAAATTCACTTTTACCAAGATTAACAGTCAAATTTGATTGTGACAATCTATCAAAAGTATCATATAAATGTGTTAAATGCTCTTCCAAGCTATCACTACATACAATAAGATCATCAATATAAGCATAACAACAGTCTAAATCTTTTATAACATTATTGATCATTCTTTGAAATGTAGCTGGAGCACTTTTCATGCCAAACGGCATTACAGTATATTGAAATAAGCCATCTGGTGTGACAAAAGCTGATATTTCTCGAGCTCTCTGTGTCAATGGGACTTGCCAGTAACCTTTTAATAAATCAAATTTGCTCACAAATTTTGCTTGTCCAATGTTATCAATGCAGTCGTCTATCCTTGGAATCGGATAGGAATCAGATTTTGAAACAGAATTTACTTTTCTGAAATCAGTTACGAAACGAAAGGTTTTATCTGGTTTGGGCAAAAGCAGACAAGGAGAGCTCCATTCACTGTTACTCGTCTCAATAATATCATTGTCAAGCATACATTTAATTTCTTGTCTCATAAATTCAAGTTTGAGTGGATTGAGCCGGTAAGGATGTTGCTTAATTGGAGAAGCATCACCTACATCGACATCATGACAAACAGCAGTGGTTTTGTTTGGCAAAAGTCAGATGTGCTAGTTTTGAGTATAAATTTGACAAAATTTCTGAAGTTTTTAATCTAACTGTCTCTTCCATAGTTTTAGAACTAAAAGGTGGTTCAATTACATCTGGCTTGTCATGATTGTTCTCCAATTTAACCATGGCTAAAGTGGCAACTGGTTTACTCTCACCTTCATTAGTACGCTCAAAATATGGTTTTAACATATTAATGTGACACACTCTATTTTGTTTACGCCGACCTGGTGTTTTTACAATATAATTCAAATCATTGATTTTACTCTCTATGGTATAAGGACCACAATATTTAGCTTGTAATGGATGTCCAGGCACTGGTAAAAATACAAGTACCTTATCACCTGGCTCAAAAACTCTGTCCCTGGCATCTTTATCATACCATATTTTCATCTTATTCTGAACAGTTTTTAAATTGTTCTGAGCAATTTGACAAGCAGTATACAATTTTTCTTTAAATCTAGATACATAGTCTAGAAGATTCAAGTCAGTGTGTTCAGTAAGCCACTTTTCCTTAATCAATTTTAAAGGTCCCCTTACAGTATGACCAAATACCAACTCAAAGGGACTAAAACCAAGTGATTCTTGAACAGCCTCTCGGTCCGCAAAAAGTAAAACGTGAACACCATCATCCAGTCCCTGTCAAATTGAAGACAAAAAGTTCTAATCATTTTCTTCAATGTTTGATGAAAACGTTCTAAGGCACCTTGAGATTCTGGATGATAAGCACTTGATCTATACTGAGCAATCCCTAACTGGTACACGACTTGCTGAAATAAACCTGACATGAAATTTGAACCCTGGTCGGACTGTATAGACTTTGGAAGTCCTACTAGCGTGAAAAATTTGATCAGAGCTTTGACAATAGTAGGTGTCTTGATATTCCTTAACGGAATAGCCTCTGGAAAGCGAGTGGAGGTACACATGATTGTCAATAAATACGCATTTCCGGTCTTGGTCTTCGGTAAAGGTCCAACGCAATCAATTAGTACTCTGCTGAAAGGTTCTTCAAAGGCTGGAATAGGCATAAGTGGTGCTGGTGGTATTTTCTGGTTAGGCTTACCAACAACCTGGCATATTTGGCATGATTTGCAGTATTCTACGACATCATTTCTAAGTCTGGGCCAGTAGAAATGCTGGAAAATCTTTAGGCAAGTCTTCCTTATACCTAAGTGTCCAGCCAAGGGGGTGTCATGGGCAAGACCAATAATGTCTTGCCTATAGACTTTAGGCACCACCACTTGGTATACTACTCTCCATTCATCCTCTGGGATAGCAACAGGGGGCCTCCACTTTCTCATTAAAATGCCGTCTTGATGGTTATAGCATTCGGCCATTTTGTCTGCTTCCTCCTGTGGTTGAGCTGAAGAACCTCAGGGTCTTTATTTTGTTCTTCGACAAATTTCCTTCGGTCTAATGAATGGCTGTTTACGTCTGGCCATGGCATAATTACATTCTTGCTAATACTAGGTGGTCTTATTACGGCCTTCTCTGAGTTACCGCGACCTTCAATGTCGGCTAGAAAGGTGTCAGAAAGGTCCATGTAATCAAACTGGTCTTCTTGCAAATCCTCATTTTGTTGTTTTCTAGCCATCGCCCTAGTAACGACACAAGCTGGATACAGTTCAGCATCATCTTCAGGTGATTTAACATCCACCACCGGTTCACTGGTAACAATTGGTTCAGCAACCACTTTGTTCCTAGATAGATCATTTCCTAGCAATAATGAAACACCCTCAACAGGGAGATTAGGACGAACACCCACAACAACTGGTCCAGTAATCAAATCTGACTTCAGATAAATACGATGGAGGGGAACGTCTATACAACCTAACTCCACACCTTGTAACAAAACGGAGGCACCAACAGAAGTCTCCTCGGACAAAGGCAACACACCTTCTAACAATAAAGACTGAGAAGCTCCAGTGTCCCGTAAAATCTTAATAGGCTGAGGAGTAGTATTATTAACAATAGAAACAAACCCATCAGACATAAAGGGTTTATAATCCTCCATGTAATCACAAAAACTGGACTTAAAAGCCTGACTCGCAGGACATTCCAACGTATTGGTAACACGGGTGTCGTACAAACACTGGTCTTGGGCTTATTATCTTTTTCATTCTTCTTCTGGAGTCTAAAACAATCAGCCATCAGGTGACCATTCTTCTTACAATAAGCACAAGTCAGTGACTTCTTCTCAAAAGTATCAAATTTTGGACTAGACATATTATAACTAGACTGACTCTTATTCTGTGCAACAGGCTTACTATCAGTACGCTCAGTGCTTTGATTCTTATAATTTCCACTAGAAGTATTAAAATTTTGACCATTGAAACTTCTTTTATGGGAAAGGGTATAATTATCGGATATAACAGCTGCATCTTGTAATGTCTCAACAGTTTTGTCATCTAAATGTGTTTTTAAGGGTAAATGAACACACTGCTTGAACTCTTCTAATAACATCAATTGTCTTAAATTATCAAAATTTTTATCTATTTTCTTTGACGTAAGCCATTTATCAAATAGATCTTCTTTTTCCCTAGCAAATTCAACATAGGTTTGTGAATCAAACTTTTTATAAGACCTAAATTTCTGTCTATATGCTTCTGGCACTAACTCATAAGCTTTCAAAACTTCTTTTTAACCGTGTCATAATCAGAACTATTTTCTGTAAATTTCAGCGGCCTTGCCCTCAAAAACACTTTGCAGCATTGTAGTCCAAAACGGCTTCGGCCATTTCAAATTTTGAGCAATTTTCTCAAACTGTGGAAAAATTTGTCAACTGTTTTTTACAAAATTTGGGAATCAAACGTATATTTTTGCTGCATCAAAATTAAAATGTTCTGATTTTGACTGGAATTTAGTGTTGCTTTCTTCTTTAACCATTTCAATTTTCATGTTCTCAATCTCTAACCTTTCCCTCATTTCAAGTTCTGCCTGTTTTAATTTAAATTCATCGTCTTTTCTTTTTCTTTCATCTTCTCTATCTCTAACCTTTCCTTCATTTCAAGTTCTGCCTGCCTTTCTTCTCTTTCTTTTTCCAATTGTTTTAATTTAAGTTCATGTTCTAATTCAAGCTGTTTTAATTTGAAAGCATCAACATTTTCGACCTTGAGTTCAAGAGGCTCTTCACCAAAAATTTATGCGTCAACTAGTTTGTCTATTACCAAATTTTTTATAATTTGTTTTCTCATAGATACTCTAAAGTCTAATTTCAGATGTTTAGCAAGCAACACTAGTTCCTCTTTCTTTAAATTATCAAACCCCTCCAGGTCTGGCGTTTTCAAAAATTTACCGGCATCAAATGCCATTTTGTAGAATTTTGTTGGCTAGTTCTAATAAAAATACTGAAATTTTTTTTTAATAAGATGTTAACGTTATCCCGAACACGAGCCCCCCAATTTCTGTTACGCCAGAAAATCGCCTTTTAATTGTAACCAACAAAAGACACAAATCAATAATAAAATTTAACAAGATTTATTATACACTAGTTTACAAGAAGTATTACACAAAAAGAAATGTCAACTTAACTGTCAAAATATATGTCCAATCTTTTATCTTTTCTTTATCCGGGAATCTTCTCGGAATCCACAGAATATTATATCCAATAGGTCACAATCTTGTATGATGTAGTTTGTAAATAAAAGTGTCAATCCAACTGCTGAGAATATTAATGTCTATCGATGTCTATGTCTATCTATAACTTTAGGGTCTGCATACTTATATATATACTCAAACAGAAACTTCTAGATAACGCTAGATGTTAAAATTACACATCTTTTGTTATGATCATTCTGGAAACGTTATGTAAGTGAAATAGAAAGTTCTAATCATTCCATGAGTATCAATGATCACGGTGTAGAATGGTAACGGACTTATCGGGTTTTTGTCGGCGTTTCCGCACTAATCGGGTTCGGCAACGGACTTATCGCGTTTTGTTTCCAGACAGTGTGACACAAAATGAGTCAAATAGAAGAAAAGAAGTCGTTAGTGTTTATGTTTATACGATCACGGAAGGCACCGATGATCTAAGTTTGCAAAATTTTTCATTTTGCTTCGGTACCACTCTTGGCTTTTTCAAAGAGCTCCACACTAAACAGGACAACCGACCGAACACAGCTACTAATGGTGTGGTTTCCGTTCAAATACACAGTATATTAGAATGTGGACTTTTTGTGCTCCTTTATTTCATGCAAAATACATATTAGAACCACTTGTGTGCATTCAAAAGCAAAAAATATCATATATTAAAGCTTTTTTCAAAATTGCTTGGCAGCGGACTAATCGGGTTTCCCTAAAATGACATGTTTTTTGGCACCGAACTGTTGGGGTTTATTACGCAAAGGACTTTTTGTGTTTTTATTGTTTTAACAGGGTAAAAAGTAATGTTTTCGTATTTTTTGTTTGTTTGGGAAATGAAAAATAAAAGATTTTAAAAACCCCATTTGACATCTTGTGCTAGAATATACAAGTCTTGAACTTATCACGGACAAGTGTTTTTTTCAATCTTGATTTTTACATTATGATAGAAAATAAAGGGACATTGAGTAAAAGTACACCGGTATGGGGTAATATCATATGCAATGCCAAACAAAACACAAATGGTCAAGGAATAAGGCTTTTATTTCTGCTCTTTCCCAGATTAACAAGTGCAGGTCTATTGATGGATGTTTCGAAAAGACACATTCATTCCGGCGTAATAGAAAAGACAGGTTAATATTAATGTCTCTCGTTTAAATGCAAGGCCAAGGGCATGGATGTTAAAAAACAATCAGAAACATTCAATTCAATTTTAGCCTATTTTACGTTACATGATTTATATATATCTAAATATATATATTCATACCAATAGATATAAGAAGATGTGGTATGAGTGCCAATGAGACAACTCTCCATCCAAGTCAAAATTTATAATAGTAAACCATTGTAGGTCAAAGTACGGTCTTCAACACGGAGCCTAGGCTCACACCGAACAGTAAGCTATAAAGGGCCCCAAAATTAAGTCTTCTTTGACGTATTCATAATGATGCATGTATGATTGAATTTTATGTTTCAGTCATGAAAACAATTGTTGATGGAGCCGGTGAATAACTGTGACAACCTAAATTATGAACCCATTTAGTCTTAGATGCATGATTGTTTTTAGTTGTTAGTGGCTTCGAACTAGTTGTCAGTTAACTGCGAGTACTCGCAGATCTGTTCCTAGTGTCTTTTGTTGTTGGGATGTACAAGTACCTGGCCACGTCCACTTGTATTTTGTCCATCTGATGAGTTAAGCCTTTTCAACTGATTTTTATACTTTATATTTTGGTATGACGTTGACGTTGTCGTCGTCGTCGTCGTTGTCGTCGTCGTCGTCGTCGTCCGAAGACCCATTAGTTTTCGCACTATAACTTTAGTTTAAGTGAATGGATCTCTATGAAATTTTACCATAAGGTTCAATACCACAAAAGGAAGGTTGGGATTGATTTTGGGGTTATGGTACCAACAGTTAAGGAATTAGGGGCCAAAATAAGCATTTTGTAACTTCCAGACAATAACTTGTGTGTAAGTGTATGGATCTCTCTGACATTGTACCACAAGGTTCCATATCACAAAGGGAAGGCTGGAATTGATTTTGGGGTAATTGCCTCAAAATTTTAGGAATTAGGGGCCAAAAAAGGGGCAAAAAACAAGCATTTTTCTAGTTTCATGACAATAACTTGTGTGTAAGTGTTTGGATATTTCTGAAATTGTACTACAAGGTTCCATATCACAAAGGGATAGCTGGAATTGAGTTTGGGGGTAATTGCCCGAAACGTTTAGCAATTTGGGCCAAAAATAAGCATTTTTCTAGTTCCCAGACAATAACTTGTGTTCAAGTGTATGGATCTCTCTGAAATTGTACTGCAAGGTACCATAACACAAAGGGAAGGCTGGGAGTGATGATGGGGGTAATTGCCTAAATATTTTAGGAACTAGGGGCCAAAAAGGGGCAAAAAAACAAGCATTTTTCTAGTTTCAGGACAATAACTTGTGTGTAAGTGTATGGATCTTTCTGAAATTGTACTACAAGGTGCCATATCACAAAGGAAAAGCTGGGTTTGAGTTTGGGGGTAATTGCCCTAAACATTTAGGAATTTAGGGCCAAAAGGGGCCAAAAAACACATTTTTCTAGTTTCCAGACAATAACTTGTGTTCAAGTGTATGGATCTCTCTGAAATTGTACTGCAAGGTACCATACCACAAAATTATTATATAATAAGTATTGTGCAATAGCAAGAAATTTTCAATTGCACAGTATTGCACAATAGCAAGAAATCTTCAATTGCACAGTATTGCACAATAGCAAGAAATCTTCAATTGCACAGTATTGCGCAATAGCAAGAAATATCCAATAGCACAATATTGCGCAATAGCAAGACATTGTCAATTGTACAGTATTGCGCAATAGCAAGAAATATTTAATTGCACAGTATTGTGCAAAAGAAGATACTTCGTATAAATTGCTTATTTCTTGACCAATTTCAATGGGGTTTTATTCTTGAATTCTTGGGGTTCTTTAATATGCTGAATCTAACCGTGTATTAAGTTTTTGGATTTTGGGCCCCGTTTTTAAAATGGTCCACACTGAGGTCCAAAGGGTCCAAAATTAAACTTTTTTGTTGTTTGATTTCATCAAAAATTGAATTATTGGGGTTCTTTGATATGCCGAATCTAACCGTGTATTTAGATTCTTAATTTTTGGTTCCGTTTTCAAATTGGTCTACATTAAGGTCCAAAGGGTCCAAAATTAAACTTAAGTTTGATTTTAACAAAAATTGAATTCTTAGGGTTCTTTGATATGCTGAATCTAAACATGTATTTAGATTTTGATTATGGGCCCAGTTTTCAAGTTGGTCCAAATCAGGGTCCAAAATTAAACTTTGTTTGATTTCAACAAAATTGAATATATGGGGTTCTTTGATATGCAGAATCTAACTATGTATTTAGATTTTTGATTTTTGGGCCCCGTAATCAACTTTGTCCACATTGAGGTCAAAATGGTTCAAAATTAAACTTTGTTTGATTTCATCAAAAATTGAATTCTTGGGGTTCTTTGATATGCTGAATCTAACCATGTATTTAGATTTTGAATATTGGACCATAATAGGTGAATGTCCAATTTAAAATTTTTAAGTTCTTAGACCACATTCATTCTGTGTCAGAAACCTATGCTGTGTCAAATATTTAATCACAATCCAAATTCATAGCTGTATCAAGCTTGAATGTTGTGTCCATACTTGCCCCAACTGTTCAGGGTTCGACCTCTGCGGTCGTATCAAGCTGCGCCCTGCGGAGCATTTTATTATAGTTCGTTCTTATGTTGGACTGTTCTACCACTGTCCCAGGTTAGGGGAGGGTTGGGATCCCGCTAACCGTGATTTTTAACCCCGCTACATTATGTATGTATGTGCTTGCCCCAAGTCAGGAGCCTGTAATTCAGTGGTTGTCGTTTGTTTATGTGTTACATATTTAATTTTCGTTCATTTTTTTATATAAATAAGGCCGTTATTTTTCTCGTTTGAATTGTTTCACATTGTCATTTCAGGGCCTTTTATAGCTGACTATGCTCATTGTTATAGGCCGTACCATAATTATGACGTCTTGAAAGGCTATTTATTATATTTTTTTTCTTTCTTTGACGCCTTACATCGTCGCAGAAGGGCGTCAAGGCAAAAATTTAGAATTGCCTTCCCAGACGTCATAATTATATGGACTAGAAACCTTTAAATTCCTGCTATGAGGACGAGATACTGATAGAATCCCACACATTTGTTTGTGGATTAATAAAATATATCATTGCGTGATGTGTGATTAATGTATAAAGTAAGAGGTGATTAACTCAGGCGGAGTAAACACATAGACTGACTGAGAAGATAGGAGTCTCCATATCCATTTGCGCACAAAAAGTCCGGTGCTAATAACACAAAAAGTCCGGTGCCACTAATTTTTCAAATTAACCATCATTTAAGACCTTAATAGTGCATGAAACAGTTCCGAAAGGGAAAATGTCTACATTTAATGAATAATAACCAAAAATTTACTTGGAAAGAAAACAGCATGCTTAAAACACGCTTCAATTAGACATCTTTCCATGAAAAATGTTTGTTTTCAAGTTCGGGTACCACGTTGGTGGAAACAATTTGAAATAAATCGTAGCTTCCCATGAATATATGATTAGCTAGCCAGCAAAATCAATAATTTCCCCATTCCGTGACATCAAGCTTATTTGGAAATATCAATTCTGCTTTAATACAAGCTGAAAGAAATAACCACTTACGCCAAATGTTGTCATCTGAAAACGCGATAAGTCCGTTGCCGAACCCGATTAGTGCGGAAACGCCGAAAAAAACCCGATAAGTCCGTTACCATTCTACACCGTGATGATTGTTCCAGTGATTTCTAAACTGTATAGTTGTAACACAATGTGTATTATTTTATACACAATGTATATAATAGGCCACACAAAACAAATTAGGCCAACTAAATAGATATGATAGTTACAATATCATAACATTAGTAACATATATATATATGAACTTACTCATTGGCAAAAAATGTTTTATGTGTAAATGGGAAGTGGAAAACCTGAGTAACTAACTTCCTTATCAGTATTTCAATGTTGAAAATAATAAATTTATTTTAATTTGAAGATGAAACTATAAAAAAGGTTGAGCAAACCTACAGTTTTTAGCAAGCAACAAACCCATAACCAGGACCAACACTGAACTATTTTCAATTGACAAGGGTTACCCTTCGGTTTCAAATACAGGCTAGAAATATTAGAAGTAATGGTGTAAACTCCGACTAATTATGGATCATGAAGTAATTCGTAATGACTACCAAATAACCTTTGCAGTGATGTTTTCAGTCGGTCTTAACAAGTATAGTCCAATTTATGAAATCACCATAACGTAGACATGTTCCGATGTTGTGTCAACAGTGATGTTTTTCAGTCCGTCTTCCTCAAACAGTTTACATGTACAGCTCTCTTAATGAAGCGCTATAATACGGACATGTTCCAATACCGTGTCAACTAAGATACTAAAACGCCTTATGTTGCAGAAGACTTTATGTTGTCATTGGTTGATTATAATAGTCAATGGAAACAATTAATTGTTTTTGTCATGGAATCTAGTTTTGAGACGTCAGTTGATATGTGTTAATTTCAAGATTCAAAGCAGACCTTTCTCTTTTGTATCCTGTCATCTGTATATCTTTAAAAAAGAAAAACACAGGAATTTGTTAAAAAGATGTTTGGTTCTTTTATAGCTTTTCTATAATTTCTTATATATCTTTCATATGAAAACAAAAAATAGTTTGCCAGCGAGATGTACTATTTGTACATATTGTAATACCTTCCGGTTGTTGGAATGTCGGTTGAACATTTACGTAAACAAGGGATTCAAATATCCGCCAATTTGATGTAACGGTTACTGGAATCCACCGACAAGTCTATTTTGCAAAAGGTTCATGTGTTTATATGGGTAAGGTAAAAATGCTGTAACATATATGTAGACCATAAGCTACCATAAGCTAGATCTACCAAAAGTACGTCATAAATTAAAGACAATATTTTACTTTTGTCTTTAAATTGTAGAATTATGATCATGCTACATTATCTTCATCTTCATATGATTTATCAAGTCTTATTGATTGCTAAATAATTGGGTAAATTTTCATATCAATCGTTTAATATTCACGCTAATAACGTAACTGATATCAAACCAAAGGTTGACTAGGGTATAGAGATATGATAACGTAGACATCTCCAGTACGACAGTACTAAAGGCTGCGAGCCTCTTTATCAGTGCGGAATGTATCAATACGTATACAGTGACACGTACGGTCTGAATAGGGACGTTTATACCGAAGCCTCGTGTATCAAGCTCTATGCACGTTAAAAAACCATTGGACCAAATCTTTGAATGATCTGTAGGCGTCCTGATGGTAGGCAAAATTTCTTTCCCTGACAAACAAACCCTTGTTTTAAAGTGGTAGTCGTAAAAAAATATATTAACTATAGTGAAACGCCAAAACTGGTTTCAGTGATTCATGATGATTAATAACATAAACGTGTCTTGATTAGAAGATTCATTAAGATTAATAATGATAAATCATCTTCAGCAAGTATAAAGTTGAAATTAGTTTGATTTAGTCCATATTTGAAATAGAAATTATGACAAAATGAAATAAACAGGTTCTTTTCTAACCTGAGTAAAACAGGAAAAAAGTATTTTTAATCGGCGTAAATCATCTAAAAATATCATCATGAAGGTGTTAATATTTAAATACAGTAATCTAATGTGAAGTCTGGTAAATTATTGATTTCTTATTAGAACGCATGGGAACGATTGATTTCTTGCTAGAACGCATGGGAAATTTTGGTTTCTTACTAGAACGTATGTAGAATCGCTGATATTATAGAAGAACTTCTTATTTCTTAAGAGAACGCTTAAGGAACCTCAAGTTCTGTAGTAGCACTTATAAGGAACATATGATTTCTAAGAAGAAAGTATGAAGAACGTCGTATTTCTTAGAAGAAAGTATGGAAAACCTTTAATTTTAAAGTAGAGCGTATAGCAAACCTCCGGTTTCATAGTAGACATATGATAGATATCAATTGATGACCCTCTGATTTTTAAGTAGAACGTATAAAGAACCTATAATTTCTTTCTTCCTATCCTGTTCTCCTGTAATCTATTTTCCCACTAACTTTCTTCCTATCCAGTTCACCCTGTAATCTATTTTCCGTAGATTAACGTTTACTAACATATTAATGTTTACGAATTGCTCATACAAGTATGTTGTACTGTTACACATATTGGATTGTTTCACATTTTGTTATTCTGACCTTTTATAGCTTGTCCTGTACAGTTACGGTTTATTATAAAAATAAGAAGATGTGGTATAATTGCCAATGAGACAACTCTCCACCAGAGACCAAATGACATAGAAGTTAACAGCTATAGGTCACCGTACGGTCTTCAACAATGAGAAAAACCCATACCACATAGTCAGCTATAAAAGGCCCCAAAATGACCATAGTAAAACAATTCAAACGAGAAAATTCATTATTAGAAACTATATGGTGGCCCGTAGTGGTTTACATCCTTGTCCGTTAGACTTTTGGTGGATGCAATGTAGTTATCTTATATGGCTATCATACCACAATCCCTTATTTTTACATTAAACAACATCATTACAACCAGAACCTACATCATAAAGTCTGTTAAGTTAAACAAAAGATTCAAAGGACGACTATCAAAG
Source organism: Mytilus coruscus (assembly GCA_017311375.1). Lineage (NCBI taxonomy): Eukaryota > Metazoa > Mollusca > Bivalvia > Mytilida > Mytilidae > Mytilus > Mytilus coruscus. The sequence goes on from CM029600.1 coordinate 35,276,284, forward strand.
TACCTATCATTACCTTAACAAACCAGACTCAAGCTAGCGATCAATTTTAACAATTATATTAAAACGTCAAACTTGAGTTCGCAATACCACATGGTAGAAATATACTTCCTAAATAAATCTATATATTCATGACAAAATAAAAACTAATTTATGACATCTATATCCCTGTCGGAAAAGTTTGTTAGCAATGACAAAATATGTAAAATAAAATTGAGACGTCTATAATGATGGTAAATTGAGGTAAAATATTTAAAGAAATAAGTTTTAATATTTCATCTAAAACTAAGTGAATCTTCCATGTAATTGTAGAAAATAACTAATTCTTGTATAAAGTTTTTGTATAAAAGATTAGAAAATAACTAATTCTTGTATAAAGGTTTTTGTATAAAAGATATAATTAGAGTGTCTATAATGTTATGTAACTTTTAATATATAAGTATTTGATGTGAAATTCTTCCTATTTGATTAAACTTGACACTTAGAATATAAATAAGGTTTGACAGCTTAAACTCTTAGAAGTATTTCCTTTAGCAAATATGTTTAATTCTTTTCTATTGTTCATCTAGAATTCCATCTAACCAATTAATCGGATTTCCCCTAATGATCGTAAAAACAACGTATTAAGTAATTTAAAATAGTAACCCCAAATTATATAAAAATGTAAATTAGATAAGAGAGATCTAACCAAAAAACTGTTCTCCTCAAAATTAATTATTCTGAAAGGCATTTTGATTGGTGAATAAAACGAGTCCAATCAGCACGTGTTCTTTGGTTTTAAAATAGGAAACCCTAAGGAACCAAACATTAATCTTATGGTTGGACTCGAAATAAACATATATTGACATCTTTGTTTTATTTACCAAGAGGCCTCGAAAGAACGTAAACGACAGTCCCCCAAATTGTTGTAGTTAAAATAGTGAACAGAGACATGTAAACCGCAGAGCGACAAAATAGAACTTTCAGCGGAAGAGGGGAGGCAACTGTCTTAGTCTGCCTTTCCCCTCTTTGCCGCATAACAGAAATGGTGGAGGACCCGGGCAAGTAGTACACAGCAATAATGTAAAAAACCACCGAACAATACTCGCTTTAAGCGGGAGAGGGGAGTGTCAACAATATAACTTTAAGCAGGAGAGGGGAGGCAACTGCCCAAGACTACCCTTCCCTCTCATTCCCGCATAACACGTCACTGCAAACACATACGTATCTTACCATCAGATAAAAATACTTAAAAAAAAAAAAAAATGCCAGTGAAACACCACCATCAAGGAAAGTAAAACGGGTTACCATTAATATATAGTCGAAACCACAAAGGGTTAAGATATTTTCATGATTGTGGACTCAGTCAAAATAAATTTGATTTTGTCAAATTGCCCTGTGCACAATTGAATCAACAAATAATTATCGTACATGAAACAACAAAATAAATACATCAATCTATTTATAAGATGTTTTTATTTATAATCTAAGTCGTAATTCTAAAGGGATGTCAAGAGAAGAAACAAAAGATATTTTAACCCTTTTAATAATTATACTTAAAAAAGGATAAAGTGCGTCGACAAAAAAAAAAAAAAAAAAAAAAAAAAAAAAATCACTCACAACAGACCACGTCAACCACCAACAATCGACTCCTCCGAAATAAAACTAGAGATACAAACTGTCGGGGTGTTAAAATGTTAAAACAGATTAGCACTGTATCTTCCTGCTTCATGTGTTGAAACGGATGATGTTGTCTACTTTTGAAAAAATACAGTAATGAATATATAAAAACTGACAAGCTGTGTGTAAATATATTAAGACTATTTTCATAACACATTAAAACATGGATGCATTCGCTAAATAAATTGTGAGTATTTATTTACATGTAATATAATGGTTCTGTTTCACTACTAAAGTGACTGCGGTTTTGCAATTATCGTTGTGCTATAAGGCTTTTATTTAAGGATGTACTCCTCTGAGGAGCCAAAAATTTCTAGAATTAAACTTTTGTTCTTAACCTGGGTTTATATGATTGTAAAAATATAATTGGTGAAGAAAAAATCATATGGTGGTGTACTTCTTTTTTTGCTACGGCCATTTGAAAGTACCCAATTTTGATGATTTTCCCATTTTTCATCAACTTTTACTCATTTTTGGGCTATTATCATGAAAAAAATCACAGTTTCACAATTAAACTTTTTTTCATACTTTCAAAAAAGATGAAGTGGACCAAGCTGAATAAATTTAACTTAAAAAAACTATAGGTAGGTGTTAATATAAGAAAGTTTTATAAAAGTTTGTTGCTTTTTCGTGTAAAATTTACCATGCTGTCAATTTTGTAAATTTTGGATTTTTCTCTCTTTATAGAACAAAAAGCATATTATTTCAACTTCTTTGTTATAAAGGATTGAAAAAAACATATCTTAGAAATTTGAAAAGAAAAAATTGATTTGGGATGTACATGTTTCTGGTAAAATCATTTCTTGTACCCCTCACCAATTTTCTCAACATTTTGGCTAATGAGACTGACTTGATTGGTTATATAATTTAAAAATTTTATCACTCAAAAACTATTTATTGTAAATACACAATTTTTTCACAGAGTTAAGTTTGATTATAATATTTCTTTAAATTCATTGATATTTTCCACTTGTATCACATGTTTTGGAAATAATTCCAGAACGAGACTGAAATGTCAAACAAGCATATCACTGCCACTACCCAGCTTAAAGCCTCTTCCGAACATTTGAAAGTCCCTACTGTGTACTGGTTACCTAACTTGCACAAAAAACCATTTAAATTCCGTTTCATCTCCGCATCTAGTAAGTGTTCTACTACCAATCTATCAGTGCTTCCAACTACCTCCCTTACTACTATCAAAGAACTTGTTATTAACTTTGGTAATAAAGCTTATGAAAATTATGGTGTTAATTATTTTTGGAGTGTTAAAATTCTATAGAGGTTTTAGATAAAATACATGTTTTTGATGGTCCTTTTAATTCTGTTGACAGTTATGATTTTTCTACTCTCTATACTACACTTCCACACAATCTTATCAAGAAAAAGTTTTCATATTTAATTAAATGGTCTTTTGAAAAATCGCATTATAAATTTATTTGCTGTAACTAGTTTAAAGCCTTTTTCTGTAACGAAAAAGGAAAGTATGCTAGATATACTTACTGGAAATGTGAAGATATGATTGAAGCTTTAAATTTTCTCCTGGACAACATATATGTACGTTTCGGCGATAAAGTGTATCAACAAGTAGTAGGTATTCCTATGGGCACTAACTGCGCCCCTTTAATAGCAGATTTATTCCTGTATTGCTATGAATCTCAGTTTATGACCAAACTCAGTAAAGACACGTCACTGTTACATTTGGTTGATACATTCAACAATACCTTTCGTTATGTAGATTATATTTTTTCTTTAAATAATCCAGAGTTCTCTAAAGATACTACCGAAATTTACCCAAAAGAACTAATTTTAACTAAATCTAACATAAACAACAGTAGTTGTCCTTTTCTAGATTTGGACATTTCAATCTCTAAAGGAAAACTCCATACTAAAATTTACGACAAAAGAGACGACTTTTCATTCCCTATTGTTAATTTTCCTTTTTTAGACGGCGATGTTCCTTTGGCTCCATCATACGGTGTTTATATATCCCTACTCGTTCGTTATGTCCGTGCGTGTAGTGATGTCATATATTTTAACGAACGTAATCAATGCATCACTGGTAAATTATTAAGTCAGGGATTTCGTTACCATAAATTACGTAAAACTTTTACTAAATTATTTCATAGATATAAAGATTTGATTAGTAAATTTGGCTATACCTGTAGAAAACTGATTAAAAACGGTATTTCACATCCTAAATTTTACGGTAATATTGTACTTAAAGCGCGAAAATCACTATGTGAACCGTGTAAACTCATCGAACCTTTAAACAAACTTATTAGTAAAGACAATCTTACCAATGTTGTAATTAGATCTTTGAATATAGTTTACATTGGCACTATTATCGATTTTGTCATCAACAAATTAAAACATAACTAAATTTGTATTCTTTTCAAACGGGATGTATAAAGACACACCCACGTTCATTGTGATCTATAAAGAGGTTAACTTCTAACTAGCCTACTGCCTGTCGATACATTTATTTTTGGCATTGCACAAGTCATGTCTTCTTTGACTGTCCATGACGTTAAAATACTAAATCCTTGGGATGTGTTATAGTTGATTTTAGTCTCTGATGCATGATTTTTTATTATTAATTGTTTTTGGCTTTTAACTAGCTGTCAGTAACTGCGAGTACTCTCAAATCGTACTTTCTTGTTTATGACCTGTTGATACTAATTGTAATGCTTTTTTGTTATTTAATGTTATTCAGGGTTATATCTGGTCTATATACCAGCTTTGATAAGTGTTTGGTATTACTATAAATTTTCACTTCTTCGTACTATGAACATCAAAATTATTTATTTTGTAAAAATATTTCCTTTCTCTATTTAAACTGTACAAGTAAACCTAACAACAAAATCATTTTTATTTACCTGTGTTTAAAGTAATTGCAAATGGCTGAAATTTTTGTTCAAGTATATTGTTTTTCTTAAATTGTTTAACATTTCACAGCGGTATAACATATTACTTTAATTATTCTTCCCTTAGTTTATTTATTTTGTATTTGCATTGTATCATAAATCAAATTTATTTGTTCAGTGTATGTTCACTGGTGTTAATATGTCTTTTGATTGAGTTAAGGCATTTCAATTGATATTTTATAGTGTGTTTTTTCTATGTTGTGATGTTACACTATTGTTTCAGATAAGGGTGAAGGTTTGGTATCATTAAAACGTTTGAACCCGCTGCAATTGTTTGCACCTGTCCTAAGTCAGGAATCTGATGTTCAGTAGTTGTCGTTTGTTGATGTGGTTCATAAGTTTTTTCTCGTTTCTCGTTTTTTATATAGATTAGACCGTTGGTTTTCCCGTTTGAATGGTTTTACACTACTAATTTTTGGGGCCCTTTATAGCTTGCTGTTCGGTGTGAGTCAAGGCTCCGTGTTGAAGACCATACTTTGACCTATAATGGTTTACTTTTATAAATTTTGACTTGGATGGAGAGTTGTCTCATTGGCACTCATACCACATCTTCTTATATCTAAGTATTCACTTATTTATTTTTGTATGTTTAGATTCAATATGTATAATTATATTTATCATCATAATTATGCAAATATTTTCAATCATAATGTTTTATGTTATATGCCCCTTATGGTCCTAATTTGGCGAATACAGTTCTTATCTTTAAAGTTATATTACTAGTATTATATAAATACACAATAATATCCTAGTGTAAACTACATTTAGCGGAAGAAATAAACATCAATTGATTATATGATTATTACTCACGGCTGTCATTCGGTATATCGAGAAAATGATCGTGGTCAAGTATTGCGATTGGATCGTGAATAACCTGCCAGGTATAGGATCGTGAAGGAAATCTTATAGTGAAGACACATGCAACGTCAGTAAATAATCTAATTTTATCAATTATAATGACAGATATTGGAAAAATTAAAATTGTCTGTCAAAATGGTTTAACAGTGTGATCAGTATTCGAGAAAATCAAGGTTTAAAAGTACACCGTTTTTACAAAACTGCAAAAGGCAGATTGCTCATCGAAATTTCAAAGAAATAAAAATGTGAACAAACATGATATTTTTCAAATTTTTAATGCATTTTTGTTTTAGTTTAATCAGAAACCTTGCAAAACATGGTAATATTTGTAAAAATGTGACATTTCGGATCGTGACAGATCGGGTACAGCATTTTGATAATCGCGAAAAGGATCGTGGAAGATCTGTTGCCACTTATTCGTTATTGCAAAAATCCACAAAACGATAAATTCTTTCTTTAACAACATGATAATTTATTGTCTATATATTTGTAATTGGTATAACGAAAGATTGGATTTGCATGACTTAATCCGCTTCACTTTTGTTTGTGAATAGGGCTATGATGGTTCAGTGCCATTGGATCAGATTATTTGATAATACCACACCGACTAGTTTTCTTATAACAATGTAAGTCCGTCGTTCCGTTCTGCATAGGTTTTATGTTGTTTACAAAGTTAAGATTGTCTCATCTGATTTCCATTAATTTTTATGCACAGTCATATCTATAGATCGAAGATCCTTGTTGATTTTTGTAAAAATAGAAAAAAAAAAAACGTATATTGTTTAAAAAACCAGCAGGAAAACAACTGTCATATTCCTGACTAGGCACAGGCATTTTCCTAAGAAAATATTGGGTTAAATCTGTTTTTCATGCTAGCTAAAACGCCCACTTGTATGACAGTTGTTAATGTTCCGGTATATTGGCAAATTAGATAAGCAACCCAAACAGACATAGTTAGTTAAAGTGGCCATCACTGGGATCCAGCAGCCAAAAACTTTGTAAACATACATCCCAGACATACGACACAACTGAATTAACGTTCAAACACATTAACAATTAAATCTAACAAAGAAGTCAACAAGAATGTTTTGTAGTTGATAATACAGACATTATGATAAAGCATAATTACGTAGCCTCTTAAGAGCCATGTAAATATAAAAAAATCGTTTTCCGGAATCTGCTGCGCACCAGTTTGAAAATTTGTGCGCACGACTTGCAAACTGGTGCGCATGACTTTCAAACTGGCGCACTACTTAAAAATGGTGCGCACGACTTTCAAACTCGAGTTCACGACTTTCAAAAATGGTGCACATTACTTTCAAAATGGTGAGCACGACTTTGAAAAAACTGGTGCGTACGACTTTGAAACTCGTGCGCACGATATTTCAAACACGTGCGCACCAGAGTAAATCTCCGTCAAACGAAAATATTTATATTTAACTGGCATTTTAGGGGCTTCGTACATAATAATATATACACTTTCCCAATAGAATACAAAATAAGTCAAATATAAATAGAAAGGTATATAAAATGAAAACAACACGATAAAAGCCTCGAGTCGCATCTCTATACCCACCCGCATAACGAACGCTTGAAAACCTGAAAACTGAATACATACCGAACCACTTCAAGAGTCATACAATCAAATGGAACATAAAAGTACAAAAAAAAAAAATAAATTAAAAAAATAATAAAATAAAGGGAAAACTGTATAGTTCGACTTTTTATCATCGAAGGCACTAATCTATAAAATATATAATTATTGTATTTTATTGGCGCTAAGTAATCTGCAACAGCGAATTAAATATTTTTCAAATGAATTAAATTGACTACAATACAAACAGTTCCTAGCTCGCTTTTAGAAAATGTACTTTAAACGTGTTTCTCGTTGCTCGTTTTTATATATACTAGACCGTTGGTTTTACCGTTTGAATGGTTTTACACTAGTACTTTTGGGGCCCTTATAGCTTGTTGTTCGGTGTGAGCCAAGGCTCCGTGTTGAAGGCCGTACATTGACCTATAATGGTTTACTTTTATAAATTGTTATTTGGATGGAGAGTTGTCTCATTGGCACTCACACCACATGAAGTATATCTATTTAAACTTGTTGCAATGAAGTAAATATAAAATTTGTCAAAGAAAGCTTCTAGAATTATTGTTTTAATTTGTCTTTTGACCTATATTCATAATGCATGTCTCTGCACCATATTAAGCATGCGAAGCGTAACAGTTTATAAGTTGTTGTTCTCATATATGCATTTGATACGGTGCATTTATTATAATGTATATTTCAGATTCCATTTATGAAAATCTATAGAGCAGAGAATGTTTAATTTTTTGTATCAATTTAATATGTAGATTCAAATATTTTTTTTTCACTTCGAACGATTACGTAAAACTTCTTCAGAACTTCTATAGGATATTAAGTTCAGTGAAGGCCAGAAAAGAATCCAAGGTAAAGTGCTAATCTCTTCTTCGAAAATGACGTTATTCAATTGAAACTCGAGGAATTTGAAAGAACCATCCGGAAACAGTTAAAAATTTGTAAATGATTGATTTACTTTCAATTTATATATCATTTTTTCCTGGATCTACTTATGTAGTCAGATGCGGATTTTTATATCCATACCTATTACTTTTCTTTTTTTTCTTTTAGTTTTGGGGGTGCTGGGCCACAGCTACATATATGGTAAATGCATAAACCTTTTTCAAATGCTACTCCTAACGTTGGACATCATGGTGCCCCACCCTTTTCAGAATCCTTGAACTTCAACTGGAAGTTAATTACTATTATCGCTATTTTGTGCATTCTTCCTTTGATCTTTTTTGGTAATAATTTTTCATATCATACTACTCGCTTGAGATGGAAAATTATCGTCAGAAACTAAGGGCGCATGCACGTGACGTTGTCAATGTAAACATGAACGACCTCATTGGCAAAATAGCGATACACAGATTATCAATGGTATATCAAACTCGCGGATGTTTCTCAGACACATCTCATCTCAGGGCTTCGCCCTTCGATGAGATTGTAGCTGAGAAACACCCTCTCGTTTGAAAAACCATCAATAATCTATAAATATATTTTGAATTTACGATGCAAACCTATCTTACGACTTCTTTAGACTTTAATAATAATTACTGTGTCTGGTCTTTTATGTTACTTATTTATGGAGTACCTGTACATCGCATAAATTCACGTCAATCGTTTTATACCAACCGACTGTCCCTAGTAAAGATAAATGCATCTTCTTTTTTAAGTCCTTTTAAGAAGTTTGTATTCTTCTGGATTCTACAATATTTTACAGTTCGTAACAAATTTATGTAGACAAAAGCGTTGAAAATAATATATGATGGGAGTAGGAGTATTTGTGTTTTGCTAAAAAGTACTGCATTTTTTCTTTAACTTAGCGCACAGTTTTATTTAGGAAGTTGAATCAGACATATTTATTTTTCTGATTTGTTCCACCTTTTAAAAATACAGCAGATTTTTCACAGATATTGAAGTAGAATTACAATTAATTGCATTCACGATGCGATACCAGATCTTTCACGATCCGATCGTAATGCTTGACCACCGTTGATTTTTCTTTCACGATCTTTTTTCTCGATATACTGAATGACACCCGTGTTACTGTTGTTATTTGATAAAAAATTAACGCGAAGTACCTACATATCTAAACATAACAATCACTTCGAGCGTTTATGGTTGGTGTTTATACTTACACCAGTATCTAAGACTGACACGTGCATGCCCATCGATTAAACTGCTATTTTGGCTAAAAGAATAAGATTGCAGCACTTTCACTCAAAATTGTAGACATTTACGACGGTGTTGAAAAACATTGAAAATTATTTTCAGAAGACATAGCTTCAAGTGCAAAAAATGGATACTGTCAATAAAAATAATGCAGTTTCTATGTTGCATTTGGACTACACTAAATTGAATCTGAGTAAACGTTGATCAACAGCAGCTGCACAAACATCGTATATGAATATGAAACGACGAAGACATTAGAAATTATACAATTACCCATCCAAAACCTCTATAATTTATTCCTATTTTACTTAGGCCTTTTAAATATAAGAATATATATTAAGTTTATGTTGAATTTATTAACTTCATGTTTATACGGAGAAGATCTACATACATTGCATATTGCGGAGATTGTTGTCCATTGTCGAAGGCCGTATCGTAAGTTGATTTCTGTGTCCGTTTGATTTATTGATTGTTGTCTCAATGACGCCTTGTCATCGAGAATGTGCATATGTAATTTATTTGCCATTGGAAGCTTTGATACTTTCAGTACAAATGACTTAGTTATACTTTATCTGGTTTATATTTACGTAAAGGGTTGACTTGGGTTTAAAAATATGGTCACAAGTAAAACCGAATTAAATTAGCGCGTCCGTTATGCTGTGTAGGATGTATAAATATACAGCCACGTTCTGTCAGAATAGGGACGTTGAATTTGATGCTTCGTGTACGGAGAGTCTGAGTGGCAAGTAATATGTCCAAGAACCCAACAGAAAATTGTATATAACTTCTTTACCTATGTCATTGTGTTTGGTGTAAATTATTGGAGTTTTCCATGTCCTCGCAAAAGGAGCATTATTCATTTTGAATGTGCGTTATGTACTAACAATGTTTTTTTGTAAAGTTTTGTAAACATAAATTATATTGAGGCGGCAAAATATTTGAATTGTGTAATATTTTACCTTTCATCAGTTTAAACTTAATTCTAACTGGATATGTTTTATTTCTATGGTTTTGCTCTGTTTGTTACTGAAAACCATAAGCATGCTAAGAAGAAATTACTTTTCGTTATTTAGTAAATTTAGTTGACCATTTTAATATTTGTTTATTTTTTTTATGGTTAACGTTTGCATATGGGATTTTGAAATATCTGTTTTAAATAATTCAGGTATCTAGCCAATATGCATCTCATCAAAAGTACCAGTCTACCAGTTCAAATGTATCGTTTCTGTGATAAACTCCGGTTTGTAACTAGATATTCAACAGCAACAGCAACTTCACATTTAACAATTCATGAAAAAGATATCAAACCATTTCATCAAATTCCTGGACCAAAAGGGCTGTATACTGTCCCTTATCTAGGATCAGCCTTACAGTTTAAACCGTTTAGTAAGTACAGCACAAGCATACTTGTATTTGATAACTAAAATAGTACCATTGTTAAATATGAATCAGACAGCTCGGTATATTGAGTAAGTCGGTTGTACTTTTATAATTTTATGGGTCGTTATTGTTGAAGACAATCGTTATATGCCAGAACTTATTTTTTGTTTTTAAAAAGGGGCGGAAGATACCCAAGGAAAATTCAGAACTCATAGTCGAAGAGAAACTGACAACTCCACGGCAAAAAAAAAAAAAAAAACGACGAAAATGTATGCCTATCCATTCCGCACTATTTAGAAAACTAAAGACTAATCAACATAGCTCAACTACAGTATAAGTAAGTTAAGCGCTATTTCCAAAGTTTGCCGAATAATTTCAAAGTATACCGAAGTCTTGATAAAAATGTGGTACGTCAATCTTGGTCTTTATAACGATCACGTTGATCGTGGTTAAATGTGGTGCATCATAACAACCATTCCGATAACTTTACTATGTTATTCATATATCTTCCCATCATATTATTTATTATTTTTTATTTCTTAACAAAAAGAGAAATATCGCTATTCTTTCTTCGTGGCTTCTATTCAAGTAACAGAATTTTGTAACCGTCTCCTTATTTTTATATTGTTCCAAATGTCGGACCGTACATGCAGTTTTGCGACATTCTGCTTAATGCAAAATTGGAAACATTGTTGCCATCCCTCCTTGCCAATACATAGTGCTGATGCAATTAACATGAACTTTTGTAACATATTTGTTATTTGATTAAATTACTTTTGAAATATTCTCAAAAGTGTAAAAAACCTGACGGAGAAAAATATCTTTAATTTAGAAGTTAAAATTTGTGTACTACTCATTTTCATCAAAATTATCAGATGAAACCTTTTAAATATTTTTCCCTTTAATTGTGATTTCTTTCCAGTCTTAAAATAAATTGGATTAAACTGATTAAAACCAAAAATATCAAATCTACAAAAATTCGTGACCCTATACAGTGATGATATAGGACTAAAACAATCGATTAATTAATTGAATTTTAAACGAAAATGTTTGACAATTTTTTTTCTGCCTATTATTACATGTAGATATTAACATCAATGACAGATAAAATTGAGAATGGAAATGGGGAATGTGTCAAAGAGACAACAACCCGACCAAAGAGCAGAAAACAGCCTGTTTACATTGCATAGTTATCAGGAATACTATATCTTCATACCAATATTAGATATGTTTACTGTTGCCTTGAAAACAATAATAGATCGACAGAAACTGCAAACAGCAAAAATGATCAGCAATACATGATTACAAAAAGGCGAATGTAACCAAAACCAGTAATTGCCTCTTATTGCCTTATAAGAGTTATTGGCCTAAAAAGATGGACGGTTATTGACTTATCTTACATAATTTCACGTAGAAAGCAACAATGGCTGTACACAGTGAATATGTCTGTATCGTAGGTTGATATCTATGTCCGTTCGTTTTATTGATGGTTGTCTCATTGACGCCTCGTCATCGAGAATTTGCATACGTGAAATATTTGCTACTGTATGTTAAAGCTATGATACGTTTAGTACATATGACTTAATAATAATTATCTGGTTGATATTTACGTCAAGGGTTGACTTTGGTTTAGATATATAGTCACCAGTAAAATTGACGCAAATCAGGGCGTGTGTTTGCTGTGCGGGGTGTATAAATATACTGATACGTTCTGTCAAAATATGAACGTTGAATATAATGCTTCGTGTACGTAGAGTTGTTTTCTGCTCTTTGGTCGGGTTGTTGTCTCTTTGACACCTTCCCCATTCCCGTTCTCAATTTTACATATGTACGTTCAACCCAAAAGAAAATTGTATCTAACTTCTTTACCGATGTCTATGTGTTTTCTTTAAAATGTTGGAGTTTATCTATTTATTCTCACAAAAGAAGCATTGTTTTATTTTAAATGTTGTGTTATATACTAACTGTTTTTATTAAAGTTTTGTAAACATAAATTATTATAAGGCGACAAACCATTTAAATTGTGTAAATTTTCATTTTATGTAACCATTATATGACTTGTTGAGTCATTGCCCTTAAATCCAATTTAAACCTATAATCTTGAAAAGTATAATAGATAGAGTTACTGTTGAATCCAAAATCCTCAAAAATGTCATTGTATGAATAGCACCAATTGAATCTTTATAAGACTCATTGACTGATTTATGTTTGCTTTACGATCGGGATGGTGGACGGGGAATTTGATTTCCACTGGAAAAAAAGTATATTGGGTATTGACAGAAATTTTGCCTCGCAACAGGACATCTTCTTACTCCTCCACGAGTTGTTACAAGGGTCCTGAACGTGCAGAGAGCGTGGCGCTTTATCAACACGAGGCATTAGATTTAACGTCCCCATTCTGACCGGACGTGGTTGCGTATTTATACATCCCACACAGTCAAACGGACGCCCTACTTTGGCAAGGGTTTTACTGTCGGTCGAAAGAAGACCTAATTGACCATATTGGTATACCCCAGTCACATTTTGGGTGTGGTAAATACTGTTTTTCTAAGCTCTTCAACTAGCTATCTACATGTAAGCGTTATCACTTAATGTACTCAATATTACTTAAAGTGTTAACATATTAAGATATACATTGAAAGAAATGACTAAAAAGGTGTTATTTCTTTTTCTTTTGTAGGCCCTTACACCATAAATGACATCACAACTGTGATTGATAATCTTAAGAACAAATATGGCGATATTATGCGACTGCGCATGGGGAAAGACTTTGTTGTGTACATATCACATCCTGACTTGGCTAAAACCGTGTTCCAATATCCATACCAAGAACATGTTAGAGTTGGTCTCGATATAATGGAGGTGTACCACAAGAGAACTGGAACTAAAAAAGGACTGAGTTTATTGTAAATATTAGCAAAGATAACTGACATGCATATTGTGACTTAGATGGAGAGTTGTCTCATTGGCACTCATACCACATCTTTTTATATCTATATCATATGTATATTACAATTTAGTTTGAAGTTTTCAAATAATATTAAAATGGAAAAACATTTCCAGCGTCTAATGAATTATGTAAAAGGACTCATATTACTATTGGGACATTTTACTAATGCATGTGTTTTGTAATATAGCTTTTGTTTTGTATTGAATGGTAACAAAATCATAAAATCTTTTGCATCTCTGTTTTGAAGTACAAATAAATTTCCCTTGTCATACATGCATGTCATTTCAAATACCCAGTCTTAAGCATATTTAGGATAAAGTATTATCTGAAGATCAAAAGATGTATAAACTAAGTGATGCACATACAACTATTTTCTCCTTACGTAGGACATATTTGTTCGAATTATTAATGTCTCGCTTTACGGTCAGTGACAACTGTTTCATGCATAATCAGAACGAGAGAAAAATAAACAACAAATCAGAAATTGTATACTCGACCGGAATGAGAGACGGGAGATTTAGACTGCAATTACATTAAAGTTGAAAACGGATAAAACTGTGCCATGACTCGTCAAAATGTTTACGTGTAGACACGTCACTCTCCCAGCACGTATTATAGGAGTTAATGTCTACATTCCGACTGGAAGTGGATAAATGTACCCCCACTCGGCATTGGTCTTACTGTCGGACGGGATAAGTCAGCGTAACCATATTTTTAATTCCCATAGGCCCTCAATGTGTATATTGTTTTAAATATATCATTAGCATCGGACAAATACAACTGCGTACAATATATACCGATACCATCAATAAAAGCAATATTTGTCGCATTCCTAAGAGATTATCTTTATAGTACTAAATCGTGAACATTTTCTTATAATTTTAGGCAAGGAGAAGAATGGTTAGCGTTACGACGGCCAGCCCAAGAAAAGATGCTCAAACCTAAAGTGGTTGCTGATTATGTTCCTATGATTGGAAATGTGACTAATGACTTTGTAAAACGTCTAAGGCAACAATATACAGTGACAGATTTACTAGAGGAACTCTTTAAATACACCACAGAAAGTACGAAGTTTTATTAATTTTATATTTTTGTCTCGGATACATGATTTATTTTATTGATTTGTATCGTCTTTGAACTAGCTTTGAGTAACTGCGATAATTATCAGATCGCTACTTTGTGTCTTTAGTGTATCAGTCCTTTGTATTGATCTGATGAGTCCAGCCCTTTTCAATTGATTTTTATAGTATATTCTTAAGTTGTGTTGTTATACTTCTGCCCAAGGTAAGGGGAGGGTAGGACACCTGCAAACAAGTTTAATCCCGCCACATTATGTACATGTATGTGCATGTCTTATTTCATGAGCCTGAAATTCAGTTGTTATTGTTTACCGCTGTATATCATAATTTGTTTTTTTGTTTTTTTCACATGCACCAGGACGTTAGTTTTCTTGTTTGAATTGTTTTACATTTTCAGCATTAATAGCTTGTCATGCGGTATGGGTTTTGTTCATGGTAGAATGACGTACATGTCCTATAGCGTTGCTAGTTTCGACGTCATTTCGTCTCTGGTGGATATTTGTCTCATTGACAAACATGCCACATCTCCTTATTTTATATAAAAAAAATATCAGTTCATAATTCAATATCAGACTGAAGCATGCAAATCCTGTTGAATGTTGCAATATTTAGTATACATGTATAACTTTGACGGGAAAAAATGGTACGTATAAAAATAACAGCAAATAAAACCCAACAACATTTGAGATAATGAGTGGATGCAGATGCGACAACATGACAATACCCATGCTAAGAACATAAATGTAGTGAAGTGACCCACAATGATCATACCATAAACTCATAACAACTCTGCTAAAGTAATTTATTGTGTAAAAGTAAATACTGATAAAAGAAATAATTATGAAAAAAAATACAAACCAGTTATTGCTTCTTTCAGGCGTAGGAATGTTGTGCTTTAATAAGAGATTGGGATGCCTCGACAGCTCTCCAAATACCAAGTTAATCAAAGCGCTAGAGGGCATGTTAACAACAATGCAACAATCATTACTTCTTCCATTTCCAACTTATAAATTCTTCAGAACTAAATTGTACACAGAATTTGAAAGAAGTCAACAGGTTTTTAATGAGTAAGTTTCATAATCTCGTATAATTTTGCAATCTGTTCAACATGACACGTGACTAATTTTTCTACACAATCAGCATTTAACTTTTAAGCGGTGGACATTTTCAAAATGTAAGACAATATTGATAATTTGTTATCCATCATTTTACACTTATGGCACTTTTTATTTTTATTTCAAGAAGGGTATTTTGTTTCATTTAGTAATTTAAAGAGCTACTAAAACGCTATAATCATGTTTGTCTTATTATAAAGTTCATAATTAACGTTTAAGAATACAAAAAACCGATATAATTTCATCTTGTAATTATCGAGATATTTGCAAATTACTGTCAGTTTGTCATTTGAACACCTGAATGATTTAGTAAAACACGCCACTACAACTCACTACTTATACCCAACGGAAGTGACGCACAGTGGGTATCCCTAATCAAATACGTGTGTTATATCGTATGTAAACATATCACCAGTTTTGATATATATCGGTGACAATTATTACATTGAGAATATTGATATACATTTATCGATGCTTGATATTCGAATAATTATTTTAATCAAATGTTTATAATTAGAAAAGTATTGAAAAACCAAAAGCACAAATCTGAGACTGCTATAACACAGATATTGTAGTAGTCTCAGCACAAATCAGCCTTTTTTCTATAAAATATTAACATGTGCATGCTAAAGTTGCGGTAGAAGCAGAAGTAGAACCGTGCATGTTATTTTCCATGGCGGAAAAACGGCATTCCCAACACGTGCTTCCAAAAGACGACGGAGGGCGTAACTTGTTGATATGTTAAAATTAGAATTAAACTATGTGGGTTTTTCTGAACTACAAAAAAATAAAAATTTTCTTACTTACTTACCGAAGGACTTTAGTTACAGCAGCATTTCAAATTAATTAAGTTTATTCTCCAGATATTATGTGAAGAATTGAGTAGTCAGTACTGTCAGTCACAGTAATCTGCTTGGCTGGTTTAGCAAAAAATGTATTGATCAAGCTATTTCATTAAAAAATGAAATACTGGATAGACTTGTAGTTAACATATACGGAGATTTAAAAATCAAACAAAATTTTAAAATAGAAATCAGTATAAGTATATATGATTGTCATAGTCCTTGGACCTTATGTACAAATATTGTTATATGAGTCATATATACTATACACGTTATATCAGATCCAAGCATCATGAGCATAGTCCTACGGACGAATGTAGGATAGACAGTCACAGTACAAAAATTCACAATTCAATTTTTAGTTTATTCATTTTTTGAATAAGAAAACATTTGTCAAAATAATATTTATATTTTTTCTAGAACTTTTAAATATATGTCAACTTTGCAAACAAAATTTATTCTGAAAAAAATCAAAATAATTGTAAAGATTACAATTTGTCAAAGTGGCTTGGTACTTAAATGGTTTCATTATGACATAGTGCCATAAAATATATCCTTTTCATGCACAAAATTTGACATCTATTCATTACTCAAGGTTTAAATGAACTATTTCATAAATTGTAAAATGAATATATGCAAGTAACCAAAAAAATTGTAGAAATTTGTCCTATGTTTTCAAACAAAACTAAACAAATAGTATGTGTCACTTTTGTACTTTGTAGTTTGTCCTGTAACTTTCAGTACGTTTGCCATAGAGACATATTATACAATTATAATCTATGTCTGTGTCCTTAATCACAGGCCTATTTCATATGTAAATATATATCATTTTTTTTGTTATTAGAAAATAAGATATAAAACATAAATCGTAGAAAAAAAAAGAGCAATAGAATTATTAAATAAGTTAAAATACCTAAGAGCATTTAAAACTAAAAACAAAAGCCACTGATATAAAAACTTTTGAAAAAAGGGTGTGCATTCCCAAAATAATTGTGTCCTAAATCCTATGATCACACCATTTTTTTTTTTAAATAAAAAAAATATACCATACTGCTTTTAAAATAATCACCTTTTCTTTCATTTAAAATCATTTAAGCAATGACAAATAAATAACTAAACAAGAAAAATATTAACCCTCTCGATCATCTTTTGATCCTGGTAATTAAAACAGTCCGTACTTTGACTCCTACTGATAAGTAAACATCCTGTAAGGTAATAAAGATCGATCAGTAGCTATTATCCCTCCACTCAGGTAATTAACAACTTGGCCATGCAGAAATGCCACCTGTTGTTTATAAAGTGATAAACTTTAAAGTTTGATAATTAACATAATTAAAGAGGTATTGCATATACCCGGTTTTAAACTTGCAATTAATTATTTTTATTACATGGAACAGAAGCCTCTGCCGTCATCTCTTGTCAAAATGTTATGGAACTTCACGTACATGTAAATATAAACCATATTTTTTCTCGACTCAATAATATTTTTTTTTAATTAATAGCTAGAATATAATATATTGACCGTCAATTTGTCTCAGTTCTACGATCAAGAACATTGTTTTCAGTTGAAAACTCAATGTTGAATTACCCCAACGCCATCCCCCCTTTTTCTATTGAAACACGTTATAAATACACTTCCCTTCTGAAACATATTTTGTTCATTTTGACAAATTAGTCATAACGGATCATAACGAAGAATGAGCCTTGAATGGGTATCGAAATTCATTGACAGTGCTTTAAATCAACGATCAGAAGAAAGTTCATTTATCAAACAACGTTTAGATAAGCCGAAGAAGTAACCCACAGTGCGCCACTTCGGGTAGATTTGGTTTTAGTGTTGTTTCCGGAAGTAGCGTTGATTTGATTTTCCCAAGGTAGAAATAGTTGAACTTTACATGCTATTATCCCTTTCATTAGTGAACCAAATTACATCGGTTTTTTTTTGCATTTTTTATCAATTATTTCGAACTTTAATATAAGAATTACTTGTTATGTGCGTTTTAGTACCTCTTTAAATTGAACTCTATATTTGATGGTGCATTTATATTTCTCGGAGAGCAAGTGCAGAGAGCAGACTTGTACCCTTTTTTCGAAATCAAATTATTACTGACATTAACGAATCAATAACACCACACTGAAAGATTGATTTACTGTTGGTGTTTAACGCCACTCTTAACTATATCGTGGAAGCCAGTTTTTATTGACGGAGGAAGCCTGAGAGAACCATCGACCTTCGGCAGGAAAATTGGAAATACTAGTCAATTATGATCAGAGTTGAACTCACAACCTCAGTGTTGACAGGCTAGTGATAGCTGTAGAAGAACTGCTTAGACCCCTCGACCACGGAGGTCCAACATACAATGAAAGAAAAAAACATCTTAACATAACATCTCTGCTCTAAGCCACCATTAACAGGATTAAGAATGAAGCATTTGAAATAATACTTAATACTAAAACATTATATTAGCAAATCTCTTAATTTTATTCCAATATTTAACATAGAAAATCTATCGGTCTTACACAAAGTTCATTTATTTAGAGTTTTCTGTCGATGCCCTTGTTTACTTGTTGTGAATAAGTTGGCATTGAATATAGAATGAATTTTATAACAGTGTAGACATGGACACGTGATATTTAAATGATATCGTGTCGGTCACTGGCTGTCGACAACAAAGACTTCACACAATTACAGTATGTCAGGGGCCTCTCAATGGGGATATTTATAGATTATCGTTGATAATCTCAACGAGATTGATTTTCTCGCTTGAGCCGGGACGGCGAAAGCGAGAAAAAGCAATCGAGTTGAGATGACCAATGGTAATCTGTTTATCGCTATTTTACCTATGCCGACGTTGTCAATTTCATGTCAATTTGATTAGCAACGCCACGTGCTCCCTTAGTTTCTAGCGATAATTTTCATATCACTCGACTCCGTTTTCATATCATTCGACTCCGCTGAGAAAGAAAATTATCAGACAGTAAGATCAAAGGAAAATTTCGTAAAATAGCGATAAACATAATTACTATTTTACACATGTTCATTAATAATTTTTTTTTTTTTTTTTTTGCATGAAAGTACGGAAGCGTATTAGCGCCACACATTTTTTTTTTTTCCCTATCTTTGCGTTATAACGCAAACATTTGCGTTATAACGCAAACCTTTTGCGTTCTAACGCAAACCTTTTGCGTTATAACGCAAACCTTTGCGATATAACGCAAACCTTTGCGTTAAACGCAAACCTTTTGCGTTACAACGCAAACCTTTGCGTTATAACGCAAACATTTGCGTTATAACGCAAACATTTTGATTTCAATTATTCATTAAGTTTTGTATATGCCCGTCTGTCATTAAACTTCTGTTGTGATTTAATTAAGAAAAGAACCATAAATACAAGGAAAAGTCATTATAATAAATATGCATGGGAATCAGAAAAGTATATAATTTAACAAGAAAATAGATATGTTATAGACATATTTTATTTGAAAGGCCAACATTTTTAAAACTTTGATGAAATAGATAAGAGCAAAATAATGTCATACAATTGTAAAACTGTCAAGGCAAATAGACAAAATGATCTTTCTGCTGTAAAATGAATAATTAAGAAAGATTTTTTATTTTTAATTTTGATGTAAGAAATCTTTTTTTTAAATCTCAGAATATGATAAAGATTCTTTGATAAAAAGTCATGAAATTTTCAATCTAGAGTGGTAACTTGGTAGCAATTTAAATGGAGAGAACATAATTTTATTAATAAAACATCTTCATTTTATTCATTTATTACAAAAGGGTAGTTAACCAACCTTACACAATCCTCAAAGGAGAGCTTACTTTGGAAGTATATTTATATTCGGCTATAGCTATATTAGCAGAGTTGTTTTTTTTTTCTTCGGTATAACTTTAATTTACTCAATTTTCATTGTAATATATGTATATATATTATCATGTATATCATTTTGGGGCATTTTATAGCTTAATGTTCGGTGTGAGCCAATGCTCCGTGTTGAAGACCGCACTTTGAACTATAATGGTTTACTTTACAAATTATGACTTAGATGGAGAGTTTTCTAATCGGCACTCATACCACATATTCTCATATCTATTATCCTGCTCATTATTAGTTAAATAGTAAAGCATTTTACTTTGCAATGAGTACAAAGAAGATGTTATAACGCAAAAGGTTTGCGTTGTAACGCAAAGGTTTGCGTTATATCGCAAAGGTTTGCGTTATAACGCAAAGGTTTGCGTTGTAACGCAAAGGTTTGCGTTATAACGCAAAGGTTTGCGTTATATCGCAAAGGTTTGCGTTATAACGCAAATGTTTGCGTTGTAACGCAAAGGTTTGCGTTATAACGCAAAGGTTTGCGTTATAACGCAAATGTTTGCGTTATAACGCAAAGATAGGGAAAAAAAAAAAAAAAAAAAATGTGTGGCGCTAATACGCTTCCGTATGAAAGTATATAGGAATTTGTTTTGATTATATTTATATACTCACAGCAAAAAGTTTCTTTTGAAATAATGAGTATATTCAGAGGTGATATCACCAAGTAATCGAGAGAAAAAAAGTAAGAAAAATTCTTTTCTGGCAATAAGTGAAAATTTAAGTAGTCCATAATGCATTGCAAATTATTCAGTGGATTGGTCAATCGCCAAAAATAAAAAAATGTTTCATTTGTAAACAAACACTAATACATGCATTGACGAGGGTATAAGTATGTTAAATAATACATGTTCGTATAAGGAAATGTGCCCGACCTGTTAAATGCAGCGTTCTGTTGATTTGAAAAACGAATCGGCGGATCACAGCGATTTAATTTAGAATTGTACTTATTTTTTTTTTTTTTTTGTGTTTCAGTATCTTTCCATGAATTAAATGTGTTCACAAGACCTTTTATACTAGACTAATTAAACGAGTGCACCCAATTTACGGTTATTATCACACTGTTACTGTTATGTTGACATAATAACCTGTACATTATCTCGTGTAACAATTGACCAGTTTAGTCTTGTGCACATGATTTATTATTCCAAAACAGATGTATTGTGAACATATCATTAAATTCATGGATATATATTGAAACACAGAAACCGAAAAAGAAGTGAGTACAATATCAAATTGTAAGGGGTCGACCATTCCTTATTCAGTTAAAACAAGGGAGGGGGTGGCTATGCAAGAGACTTTTGAAATCAGCATGTATAAAATTGCAAATAAACGTTTATACAGAATTGTCTCAAATATGCGTCCCCAAATAACAAAAAAAAAAATAGTTGAGTAAGACCAAATTCATTGAAATTACTTGCTTAATGTGTAGTAAAAGAATATAGATCCCGTTACTTTTGTTATACGTGTTCAGGTATGACAAAATCTAAAATAAATATCAATGTTTCCACAAAAGCTACTCTGACTCCAATCAACGTAAATTTGGCACACAAGACCTGATTCATATGCTTCTTGATATTTTCACGAGTTGTATTTTGTTAGAATGATATTCAAATGTAAACGAAAATCTGATCGTTGGAGTCTTCGATGGGAATTCAAATTTGTTCCGTGCAAAAAATTATACAGCCCACAGGACTAAAATTTTTTTTATGAAGGTCCGGGGTTCTTATTACCAACAAAAATAATCTTAGTATGAAAGTTGATCGTAGGTTACTCTACCTCAACTCGTACGAATAAATGTTTTATTTTTTCAAGGAGCCACACAACGTTTGTGCAAGAAAAAAACATAACGTTTTTTTTTTCTCCATTACTTGGTGATATCACCTCGGAATATACTCATTCTTTCAAAAGAAACTTTTTGTTGTGAGTATATAAATATATTCAAAACAAATTCCCATAAAATTTCATGCAAAAACTTTTATTTCATGAATGGACAACTAACCATCCAAGTCACAATGTGTAAAAAGTTAACAATTATAGGTCAAAGTACGACCTTCAACACGGAGCCTTGGCTAACATCGAACAGCAATCTATGAAGGGCCCCGAAATGACTAGCGTAAAACAATTCAAACAGAAAAACAACGGTCTAATCTATATAAAAAACGAGAAACGAGAAACACGTATGAACCACACCAACAAACGACAACCACTGAACAACAGGCTCCTGACTTAGGACAGGTGCATACAAATGCAGTGGGTTTAAACGTTTTAACAGGCGCAAACCTTCACCCTAACCTGAAACAGTGGTGTAGCATTACAACATAAATAGACACACAATAAAATATCAATTGAAATGGCTTAACTCGATCAAAAAGACATACACAAAAACAAGAAAATATACACTGAACGAATAAGTTTGATCTATGACACAATATAAATAAAAAAGATGTGTCAATGTCAAAAAGACAACTTTAACCTAGGATAAAATGGCTTTAAATAAAGTAACGTACACAGGTAAATTTAAATATAATAATTTTGTTGTTAGGAGAATGTACAGAAACATTTTTTTACAAAATAAATTTGTTGTTCATAGTACAAGTACAGAAGTGAAAATTTATCGTCATACTAAATAATTATCAAAGTTGATACATATTAAAAAAGTAAGACAAGATATAACACAAAATAAGTAAATCTTGAATAACAGAAATGCATTACAAATTGTGTTAATATGTCAAATTAACACGAAAGTACGATTTGAGAGTACTCGCAGTTACTGAAAGCTAGTTAAAAGCCAAAAACAATTAATAATAAAAAATCATGCATCAGAGACTAAAATCGATTAAAACACATCCCAGGCAGGACTCTAGTGTTTTAACGCCATGGACAGTCAAAGAAGACATGACTAGTGCAATGCCAAAATAAAAGTAACGACAGGCAGTAGGATAGTTAGGATTTAACCTTGTATAATAAATATGTATGATGTTATGTATAGAAAAAACAATTTCTAAATAGAAAATAAACGTGGATGTGTATATATAAATAAAAAAAAAAAAAAAAAAAACATTCGAAAAGAATACAAATTTAGTTATGTTTTAATTTGTTGATGACAAAATCGATGTTAGTGCCAATGAAAACAATATTCAAAGATCTTATTGCCACATTAATAAGATAACCTTTACTAATAAGTTTGTTTAAAGGTTCGATAACTTTACATGGATCACATAGTGATTTACCGTTAGGATGTGAAATACCGTTTTTAATAAGTTTTTTACAGGTACAGCCAAATTTAATAATCAAATCTTTGTATCTATGAAATAATTTAGTAAATGTTTTAAGTAATTTATGGTAACGAAATCCCTGACTTAATAATTTACCAGTGATACATTGATTACGTTCGTTAAAGTCTATGACATCACTGCATACACGGGCATAACGAACGAGTTGGGATAAATAAAGACCGTATGATGAAGCCAAAGCATATATTGATATTGAGAAGCTTTCAAATTGCACAAAAAGCAGCGACTTGAACTATATGATTTCTAAACAAAAGACAGAAGCAGTAAACATTTTCACCCGTTTAAAGTTACCTCATTTCAAACCGTTCCTCAAGTTCTTCGGTCGTGCATAAAAACAATGCTGGGGCATCGTGATCCGTTTGTCCTTGCGGCATGTATGAAGTATGCAGCTGTACCTGGTCAGAATCTGAAGAACTATATATATGGGTAATTTCATTGTTCGGGAACAAAAATGAAATTAACGCCACGTCATTGGTTTAATATCAATAGTCCAGGACGTGTTTAGCCAATCACAACGTTTTGGTGTACTAAAACCACCTATCAGTCTATCAATTGACTGTACTATGTATATTTACTTACAGATTTAGTAGATTTCAAGATAAAGAAAATCGAACTTCCTTTATATTGTACATTTTATATAGGCAACTAATTTTAATAATATTTGATTAACAGGATAACACACAAAGAGATTGAAGATCAAGTAATGGTTCTAACGAAGCTGAAAGAAGAAGGTAAACTTGATGATTATCTTTCAAAGGATCCGAATTTCATGCACTCATTGTTGTCGGATCCTAGATTGTCCAAAGAAGATGTGGTCGGCTTGGTAACATCATTGTTTAGAGGAGGAATAGATTCGGTAATAAAAATAACCGTATCGTTGATATTGTAGTGATGTAATAATTCGTATGTGTTCAATCATTGTGGTATATTCAGGCATACTGTATTTGCAATGATTTTTTTTTAAGATGTATATTAAAAAATCTCTGATATTTGGAAAAAAGGCCACAAATAACATTGGTATATGTCCGCGAGTAAAACAAACTCAGAAAATACTTGAAAATAACTAATATATGGGAGAAATGTTGCTTTTATAGATGTTATTTATCCGGCCAGCTGCTGAAAGTTTCTACTCAGACCTTCTAAAATTCAAACTGACCATTTTTCCGTGCGTTCATCGTGTATTGTGGGTGTTGCGTGCGTGTATCGTTCATTCACCAATCTTGCGCTCATCATTCATCATTCCGTGTGTTTTCCATTCAACGTGCGTTCATCGTTCATTCATTCTTAACCATGTAATGTGCGCTCATCAATCATTCATTCTTAACCGTGTAACGTGCGCTCATCAATCATTCATTCTTAACCGTGTATCGTGCGTTCATCAATCATTCAGGCTTAAAACCGAGTAACGTGCATTCGTCAATCGTTCATCCCTAATCGTGTAACGTTCATTCATTGTGGTTTTTATATGATAGTCGGTTATAGAGCTCATCAAAGCTCATATGTTATCTGTTAGTGTGTTTATATGTTCCGACTTTGAATAAAATTTCATTCTTACTTCCTTTCTTGTGCACTCTTAATTAACTTCATTGTACATAACGTTCGTTCAGATTCATGACTTATTGTGTAAAATTTATTTATCGTCTGTAAATATTTCGTGCTTATTCAGTGAGTCTTGGCTGGGACTGACACATTTTAATATAAGTATTAGATACAATACAAAGGTAACAAAGAAACAGGCCGGTAACAACCGTTGCCGGATAGTTTTTCTGCACGAGTAGTCAGGTCAAGGTCCGAGGCGCTAGCCGAGGACCTGACCTGACTACAAGTGCAGACAAACCATACGGCAGGTTGTTTCCGGCCTATTTTAGTTACCTTTGTTTTGTATCTGACTTGTACGACGTTTCAGGAAGGAAGTAGTACATTTTGCATTTAGAAGAGGTAGCAAACTAAACATATTAGAAACTTCAATGGCCATATACCAGTTAATGTAAGTTACAGTTTAAACACATTTTTTCACTTCCTTAAGCCGAGAATTTTTTCTAAAAAATTTCAAGAATTTAATAACTTTATAAAAAAGAACCATTTCAAGGAAAAGATGAATGTTGTTTACCTTTGAGACTTTTTAGAATGCAACTTCGCTAGTAAGTAATTTATAAAAAAACAGAGCTACCATTTGATTTTTATTGTGTAAAACGGAAGGAAAAGGGGGTTAATCCATTTAAAATAAACAGAACTGATATTAAGTGAATGAAATGTTATGAAAAACTGGATTTTGTCTTGTTATTTGATATA
Organism: Mytilus coruscus; assembly: GCA_017311375.1. NCBI lineage: Eukaryota > Metazoa > Mollusca > Bivalvia > Mytilida > Mytilidae > Mytilus > Mytilus coruscus. Next base: position 35,302,314 of record CM029600.1, read on the forward strand.
TATATATAGGCATATATTTTGGATTTTTTTAATAGTTCATACATATAGGTTTTTTTTATATGTCTCTGATAGTATTGATCGGGATTTAACACGTGTCACTATATGATCCAATCGCAGTTTACCGTTCAAAATTGATGACATTAGTTGAATGATTTTTCTTCACGATTTGCTGCATATTTGAACATGTATTACATGGACACTTTTTATTTATAGGATCAATCGTGCATTGGTGAGTTGATAGGATTTTACCTTTGATTAGATTTGATTTTTTATATATATTTCCTGTCTTTTTTATTGAAATATAAACGTTGGTACCAGCATTTCTTTACTTTCAGCATTGTCCAGAATACTATTCATGTCCATATGATGAAGGAAAAAAAACACTTACGGACTGACCATTTACCTTCAAAAGGGGTATCTTCTTTTCTGAGTAAGAACATTATTTATTTTTCAACGCTATCACCCAACTATTTTCATTTTTTTTCGAAATTAGACGATTATATACGGTATACGGAAAATCGGGAATCAGAACATTATTTTGTTATCTGCTTGACCACAATATGTTTTTCTCATAAAATTGGGTATCAAAATATTTTTAGAAAAAGACATACCCCCTTTTTAAGTTAAATGGTCAATCCCTGTACTGATATGAATAGTAATTTACTGGAATTGTTTGAAATATAGTTATTGATGCTAACGTAAATATTTTAATCAAAAAGACAGGAAATATGTCGGTGAAACAAAAGTTCAAATCTAATTGAAATTTAAAGTGCCCATGAACTCTCTGATCATGCACGAGTGATTCTTTTCATAAAAGTGTCCGTGTAACAACTAAAAGTGTCCGTGTATCATCTAAAAGTGTCCGTGTAACACCCGTTAATGTACTGTTTTTCTATAGCTCTGCTGGGGGTAAAGTCGTACAACGATACATGTTCTACGTACAAACAATAACATGATGACATTTCTACGACAGAACAGTTAAAATTGGAATTTCTATTCAACTGAGCGAGATGCCGCGGACAAGTTATCAATGGGCTAAAAAAAAATATACTGTTGAACAACTGTTATTTGTAAATCTTATATTATATAAGATTTACAAATAACAGTTGTTCAACAGTATATTTGTTTAGCTCACTCGCTCAGTTGAATAGAAATTCCAATTTTAACTGTTCTGTCGTAGAAATGTCATCATATAATTGTTTGTACGTAGAACATGTATCGTTATATTAGCAGAATCTTCAATTTGTTAAAGAAGGCTTTTACCAGACAGAGAAACTATACAATGATTTTGATATTTTTGATTAGGCAAAAACGATTGAATTAATATCTGGAAGACTGGACATGTTACCTTTACAAATGGACCAGTTTCACATAAGCGACTTATCAACGCTGATCTCGAAATCTTATGCGCGTTTGAGTTTAAATCCCGCGATAATTAACGATATCATACGTGACAGGGGGCTGCATCAAATTGACTCTGATATTTAGCAACACAATAATAAATCAACCGATAATACACATCTCTCTCTCTCGTGGTGTATGCTGGAGATTATTCAATTTTACGATATATTAATGATCGTTTATTTTATATATTCAGAATAAATAATTTGACCGTTTATACAGAGAAAAACATAAATTTAAAATAAAAAAGATGTGGTATGATTGCAAACGAGACAACTATCCACCAGAGCCAAATGACAGATGAAAGCAACCATATGTCACCATACAGCCCTCGACAATGAGAAAATCTATACCGAATAGTAAGCTCTAACAGGTCACGACACAAAACAATTCAAACGAGAAAATAAGTCATCCTGTTGCTGTAAATAGTTCATATCAGTTGTGTTTATGAGCCTAAAAGTATTAATCTTGTAATTGCGCTATGTACATTGCTGTATGTCAGTTTGATTTTTCGTGAAAAGAGAAAAATATTTTGATAAAAAGAAAACAACCTAAACATCAGAAATACATTTAATTTCAGTTCTGTTCCAGTATCAATTCCCAGTTTTTCTTAAATATTTTTTACATAGGCTTTAAGGTATCATTACATGAATATTTGAAGGTAAAATGAATGATAGAATTTCAAAATAGAATGTGAGAAGATAGCTCTTATCAGAATACCAACAGAAAAAAATGAGTCACCATGCGTTGTATCCTGTTGAGCATACATGGCATATAACATAAAATAGAACACTTTCCTGTTAATTGTAATAGACATATAGTAGACAGGGCCCTGGCTCCGTGTTGAAAACCGTACTTTGACCTATAATTGTTAACTTTTTATACATTGTGACTTGGATTGAGAGTTGTCTCATTGGCACTCATACCACATCTTCTTATTTGTATGTACATTTGTTTCAAATATTTCAGCGTCAGTGATGTTTTAGACGGTCATGATAATGACCTGATATATAAGGCAGTTTTAAAATACGTATCAGAAATACAGGTTTAGCTTCAATTTTCAAACATCACACTATAATACAATGCATTCAATACCACTTTTATGGAACGCCATAGCTGTCTTGATTTTTTTATTATACGAAGGTGCTTTTCTATTATACGAAGGTGCTTTTCTATTATACGATGATGGTTTTCTATTATACGAAGGAGGTTTTCTATTATACGAAGGTGGTTTTCTATTATACGATGGTGGTTTTCTATTATACGATGGTGGTTTTCTATTATACGATGGTGGTTTTCTATTATACGAAGTTGGTTTTCTATTATACGATGGTGGTTTTCTATTATACGAAGGTGGTTTTTATTATGTGATGGTAGTTCCCGTGATTAGCCGGAAGTGTGGCGTGTCACATGATTTGAAAACAGGGACGGGTCAATTGCTAATAGAATATGGAAAAATCTTAAATCAAGAAATCAATTAAGTCTTTAAAAGTTTTTATGGATCATTATGTTTGAAATAAAACAATCAATTAATTATAATTGATAAGTGAATTTATCAAAATATCGGAATTCCACCGGCTGACCCTGCATTGTTTTCGGCGATATATCCGGGTTGCACTAACAACAGGACGATTGCCCGGATTAGGACAGGATATATTGACCGGATGAGATGTAAATAGTCTTAACTTTTTTGTTATTTGATAGATTATTTCAATATTTAAAGACCTTAGAGATACATAACTTTATTTTATGAAAATCTAACAAAAAAAAGTTGAAATAAACGACAAAAAATGTCAATATAGCTTTTGTTTTACAACATTTTTAGATAAAACTAAGAAATCTGTTATGCGATATTAATCAATATATTTATATATGAAAATGTAAACTTTATAGTAACAAAAAATGATTTTTGAAAAAAAAAGTTGACCCGACAGTTTTCAAAATCGCCGAAAAAACGTTTTTAATGTTTTGAACTGATCGACAAAAATTGTTACTATCTCGTTTGTTTAACAGTTAAAATTTCATGAAAAAAAAGAATCTGGGAGACAAATGAATAAATTATACAAAAAAATTAACTTTTAAGTAAAAAATTGTTTCTCTACAAGAAAAGTTGACCGGACGGATTTTACCTGCGCGAATTATGCGACGAATTATATTGGCATGATCGACAGAAAGTGTTCAAAATTTCTAAAATTTTCAAAACATCTTTTTTTAAATTGAGATACATTTGAAATAAACTTATAAATTGTATGAAAAAATAAGTCGTATCCGTTAAAACTTATATCTTTGATCCCAAAATGTTGACCTGATTGAGTTCACCGGCACAATTTAGAAGTACAGATATTAAATTGTAATTGTAATAAGTTTATTGCAAATCAGCATATAAAATAATGCTATAGCATCAACAACATATATAATATAGTAAGCGACATAATATAAATGAAAACAGAAAGCAAAATAATAACAAAGACACATATTAAACAAATAGTACCATATAATCTACTTTATCAATTGTGACCGTAGTTTCCAGTTTTCATTTAACAAACAACAAAGTTTTAATAACAAAGTTTGTATTTGCGCCAATTTTGCGAAAATCCAATCTTTCATTTGCGCCACAAGGTTATATTTTATTTGCGCCAAAAGTAAACCCTACATTTGCGCCATTTTACAGGTAACATATAACAAAGAAATTTGAAATATCCATTGCCACATCGTGAATAAGATGAGTTTCTTTAAGTATTCCTCCCTGTGTAACTAATTCAAAAAAGTTCATACTTATTGTTTAATATAAAACAGCGAGTAACTAAGGTTTTATATTATATAATAGTGTCCACATGTATGAGGTGTTAAGATGGTAAATTCTGGTTAAGTTTCCGTTAGTTTACTCAGAATTCGATTGTTTCATATTTTTCCTGTTAGTGTCTTTGATAGCCGACTATACGGAATTGGTTTTTGAAGGCTGTACGGTTGTCTGGTGGCTTTCGTCCACTTCTTATGAACTTTTGTGATAGTTATTTCATAGCCAATGGGCATACACCATCTCCTTAATGGCATGCCCTCCTTATTTGTAAATAAAGGAAATAAATCTGTTATTTTTATGATCACACATATAGGTTATCCAGTGTAAAAATGTTTATCCGAGCCGTTGCTTACAAGTCTTCGTGCCAGAACAAACGTTTGGTTTTACTCCAGTGTATAGTCCATTTTTCAGTTTTTATGTTCTGGTTAATTTAGAACAGAACTGTGTTTACACATTATTAAGAAAAGTCTGATCAACAATGTATGAATGTATAGTACTTTCATTATGGTTACGATGACTAATTTCGGTGGAATATATATATATTTTATTATGCAATCAAAAACTATGTTTTAGAATTATTACTAAAAGTCTCTTTTGAATTAAACTATTTTTTTATACTATTTACCTGTATATACCTGTATCATTGGCGCTAATGAAATGTTTTTTTTTGGCGCAAATGAAAGATTTTTTTGGCGCAAATGAAATGCCAATTGGCGCATAGGCAAATCACCGTTTGAACATGTTTGAATAAGTGATAAACATTTTGACATATTAGACCAAGAACATTTAGTTAAATTATCTAATTTTGACACTTGTCGTAATCACCAATCAAGCAAAATAACATGTCATTTGAGTTTTCACACAAGAGATCAAATACCTTTAATAATTGAATTAACTTATATAATCAGTTTTAACAATTCAGTTAATATTTTCATAAAATATCATTTTAACAATTATTCCTCATAAAGATTTATTAATTTCAAAATATTATTAGATATAAGAAATATTTTACACTTATGTCGATCAGCTCATTATTGTTGGTGGCGAAATCCGTGCGGTAATTTTTTTTTGTTGAAGAACATTTTTTTTCTATAAAGTTTTAGTTTCATTAAAAAATATTGTAAACAATAGCTATATTAACACTTTTTGTCGTTCATTTCAACTATTCTTGCTTAAAAATATTTTTTAACTTTTTTTGTTAGATTTTCATAAAATATAGTTATGTATCTCTAAGGTCTTCAAATATTGAAATAATCTATCAAATAACAAACAAGTTCTGACTATTTATATCTCATCCGGTCAATATATCCTGTCCCAATCCGGGCATTCGTCCTGTCGTTAGTGAAACCCGGATATATCGCCGAAAACAATGCAGGGTCAGCGGGTGGAATTCCGATATTTTGATAAATTCACTTATCAATTATAATTAATTGATTGTTTTATTTCAAACATAATAGTCCATAAAAACTTTTAAAGACTTAATTGATTTCTTGATTTAAGATTTTTCCATATTCTATTAGCAATTGACCCGTCCCTGTTTTCAAATCATGTGACACGCCACACTTCCAGTTAATCACGGGAACCACCATCACATAATAAAAAAACCACCTTCGTATAATAGAAAACCACCATCGTATAATAGAAAACCACCTTCGTATAACAGAAAACCACCATCGTATAATAGAAAACCACCATCGTATAATAGAAAACCACCTTCGTATAATAGAAAACCACCATCGTATAATAGAAAACCACCATCGTATAATAGAAAAGCACCTTCGTATAATAGAAAAGCACCTTCGTATAATAGAAAAGCACCTTCGTATAATAAAAAAGACGCATAAGACAGCTATGGCGTTCCATACACTTTAATTGCTAAGCTATGTTCATGACCGACCTCGTCTAAGCAGAGGTTCAGCGCCTACCCAGTGTTCTACATATTTTCAACTTTATCAGTTTTCATGTCATTAAAAGCAATTGAATATCCTGTATTTACCACGCTTTGACATAAAATAAGATCAAACTATTGAATGACCCTCCTCCTAAATTATTAAGATATTCCCAGTGGCATTAACCGTACTGGCCATGATATCTCAGTGTAAATTAGGTACCAGGGTAAACATTTTAAACATCTGTATTAGGGGATGAACATTTGATTTTCAGTGGGGATTTCAGAAAATTAATATTCTAGTAGGAGTTGAAAATAAATAATTATGACCAAGGCAGGATCAGTGTATGTAATGTGCGAATCCTGAAATGTCATTTTTACTGTATCTGTGATGAATTTCTGACGTAGAATGATAAATAAACAGACGACAAATTCATGATTTTTGAATAAAATAAGAAATAATATATAATGCGTACTGTTTTTATAAATTCATGATATAGGTATGAGATGCGGACGGGTTTTCATCGCGCCTACAGCCATCCAGGTGCAAAATTGATACACAAATAGATAAATATTAAGAATAGTTCACGAAAATAGCATGCAAGAGATTTAAAAGTAGCAGTTAAGTTTCATTTGCAGAAAAATGTAACTTTCAACATAATTATTAATGTTGTATAACTTAAAACAGGTATTGTTATTCAGCTTGTTGATATTGAATCAAATTCCACTATGCTGTTTTCGTTATGCGATTCATGTTTACTGTCGAATAATGATACTAGACTTTCACTGTAGGGTGATTTATTTCTATTGTACATACGATGCATTTTCACAGAAGGAAATTACTTAATTTTCATTATATAAAGTCTTAATTCAGCCGACTCTCTAACAAAATTCATGAAGTCAGAAGGATTGATTATATATACATACTAAGTGAGTGAAAGTCTGAGGTAATATATCAATAAATTCCTGAAAGACGGCATTTATTGCTAATATAGTCAATTCTATTTTCTCTAAAAATTTGTCCAGATCCAGATCTATATGTCGGATCAAATTTAGCCTTTCCTATGACACGCCATCATTGAATACATATATCTTGGACTGTAAAGCCAATCCACGTCACCGAAAAAGCAAAGTTTCTGTTTCGGTCTAAATCTACATCGCATACTAATAAATTAAACGTTATTAGAGCTATTTTCCTAATGCTTGTAGTTTAAAGGTGTGGTTAGCTTGCTTGCTTTGTTTGTATAAATGTTTGCTTAAGCATTGTAATTAAGATTGAGTAAACATTTATACAAACAAAGCAAGCACGCCAACCAAATCTTCAAACTACAAGCATTAGTATAAATTTCACTAACAGAACGCATTGATACTTTGGAAAAGAACATGTCTAAAGACTTAGCACAGATCATAGAACAAAAGGTGAAACATGAAGTCAGTCAGGCAAAGAAGGAGATTAACGGTAAACTATCTAGCTTTAAAGATCAAGTTAATGTGCTGGAGGGAAAAGTTAACAGTATGGAACAATCGTACGCCTCAGTAGTTAAACAACCGTCAGTAAATGATGAAAAGAAACTCAATATTGTCATTAAAGGTTTGCCCCATGGCAAAAACGAAGAGAATAATCCACAATGTACATTAAACAAAGTAAATTCCTTAATAAGAGATGGCTTAAAACTGTCGAATATCAAGTTTTTAAAGGCTGAGCGCAAAGTGTCCCGTGATTCAAAATCTGGATTGATTATTGCAAAAGTACACTCTTTAGAAGACAAAAAGTCGATAATGAAGGCAAAATCCAAATTAAAGGGAAATAAATCATTCAGCAGCGTTTATATAGAAAACGATATCCCGTGGGAGGTACGCTCTCAGCAAAATAATCTCCGCACGATTCTCAAAGAAATTGGAAAGTCCGATAAATATAGAGTGGTTGGTTCTAAAATCGTACGTAATCACCGTGACGGAACCGACGGAAACTAGGAATTTCTACATCTGAGTTCTTGGAATGTAAATGGGTGGTCTATATATGACAATGATAATTCAGCGTTTAGGAAAAGCGTTCTTCTATGTGGCGATTATGATGTTATAGCTTTATGTGAAACATTCTTAAGAAATTCTGATACCATAAGCGTACCTGGATATAGATTTGTAGGGAAAAACCGTTCGGTGTTGCATCGCAATGCTAAGAGAGGCTCAGGCGGTGTATGTTTTCTTATCAAAGATAGCGTGTATAAATTTTTTGATGTGACCTTGCTAGATTGTTCAAAAGAGGATATTCTGTGGATTAAATTACAAGAAAAGGGATCAACTTTATGTTTCTGTTTGTGTGTCTGTTATTTACCACCGGAAGGTTCTTCAAGATGGTGTGACCCGGAAACCTTTTTTGCCGACCTTCTCTATCAGGTTTATAAGTATCAAAATGAAGGTACTGTGTGTATATCTGGCGACTTCAACTCGCGTATCGGATATAATACTGACTTCATTGAAGGTGTTGATCGCATCCCTTCTCGTGAGGTAATCGATAAAACCGAGAATCACTATGGAGATTTGTTTATGGATTTCTTAGTCGATAGTAATTTTTGTGTTTTGAACGGCCGTATAGGAAACGAAAACAATTATACATGCGTTTCAAAGAAAGGAAAGTCAGTTGTGGATTATGTAGTGGTACCGCATGAATCTATACCTTCAGTGAGCGATTTTAAAGTGAATACGATATCCGACCTGATTGACCGATACAACATGGACGTGCCCGATAAAACACCGGATCATTCGATTCTTGAATGGAAATTAGCTGTTATGAACGAAGGCCCGAATGATGAACCAGCATTTGAAACACAATTCAAGGGAAATAAAAGATATGATACGTCAAAGTTAACAACAGAATTCTTGAACTCGGAAGATTGTGTTAAAAGAATCAGCGAAACTGTCAACCGCATTGAAAATGAACTTTCACCAAATAGATGTATCAACGAAGCATATGGGGCCTTCAATAACTTTTTAATGAACGAAATGGATCTAGCCGGCCTAACTGTAACCAGTCCTACCAAATATGAATGTAAATCGAAGCAAAGTAAGGCAAAGACTTTCGTAAAGCCTTATTGGAGTGACTTACTACAACAGAAGTGGGACGCAGCAAGCAAAAAGGAAAAGTTATGGCTTAAATGTAGTGACCACACAAACATTAAACGTAAATTAAAACAAGAGTATTGTATTGCCCGAAACGATTTTGACAAACATTTACGGAAAGCAAAACGAACTTATCAAAATACACTTCAAATGGATTTGCTGACTGAACTTGAAAAACCGAACTCTCGAGATTTTTGGAAACAAATTGGCAAAATTGGAATTTCGAATGACAGGCGGGATCAAATACCGTGGGAGGTTATTGATGATACTGGCGAAGTTATTACGGACAAAGAATGTGTATTACAAAAGTGGAAAACGGACTATCAAACATTGTTCAACGATCAAACTGACAGCATGTTATATGATGAATGTCACCTAGACAGAATAAAGAAGGGGGAAATTTCATCAGACCCGGAACTGGTTGATACATCTTGTTTGAACGAACCCATCACTCGTTGTGAAGTTGAGAAAGCGGTGAGCAGATTAAAATTAAGAAAGGCAGCTGGCATAGACAATATCCCAGCAGAAGTTCTAAAAAACAAAACCTGTATCGATATGTTACAAAAGATTATAAATTTTTGTTTTGAAAACGGTGTTTCGCTACTTGAGTGGAAACAAGGAATTATAAATCCAATAGTGAAACCAAATAGTACAGACGTTCGGCTTCCTTTGTCATATCGTGGGATAACGCTTTTGTCAGTGCCATGTAAAGTTTACTGTGACATTCTTAATTCTAGATTTGGAGATTGGATTGAAGATTCGGGCGTATTGGTTGATGAACAATGTGGATTTCGTAGAAAGCGAAGCTGCCTAGATCAAATATATAGTCTGTACTCTATCATCAATGACCGTAAATTGTCACGTCTTTCAACCTTTGCCTGCTTTATTGACCTGAAGAAGGCGTTCGACAATGTGAATAGGGACTGTTTATGGTTTAAATTACAAACGTTTGGTGTTAACGGAAAAATCTTAAATGCTGTTAAATCTTTGTATGAAAACACAACATGTTCTGTACGTGTTAACAACGTCTTTACGTCAATGTTTCTGGTTTCATGTGGTGTGAAACAAGGGTGTTTAATTTCTCCGACGCTATTTGCTTTGTATATTAATGATTTAGCTACAGAAATTAAGTCTTTAAATAAGGGTATTGATATTGATAGTATAAATGTAAGCATCTTACTATATGCAGACGATATCGTTTTACTAGGTCCAAGTGAGGCTAGTTTACAATGTATGCTTGATTGTGTTAATGCATGGTGCGATAAATGGAGATTAAGTATTAATTGTAGTAAATCAAATGTCATACATTTTAGGCCTAGCTCTGTTGAACGTTCTACTTACAATTTTTTCTGTGGAAGTCATAGTTTAGTATATGTAGATTCATACAAATATTTAGGTATTTGGTTCAGTGAACATGTAACATGGAATAAAGCCGTCAAAGAACTCTCTAAATCTGCCAGCCGAGCTTTGAGCTGTTTGACTGTGAAATTTTACGCTTATGGTGGTATGACTTATCAAGTGTTCACAAAACTGTATGAAAGTTTGGTACAACCAATATTGTTATATGGTGCATCGATATGGGGACTTACTGAACATAGACTCATCAATAACGTTCAAAACAGGGCTAGTAAAATATTCCTGGGAGTGACTAAATTGACTAGCAATACTGCAGTACAGGGTGATTTAGGATGGCTGTCATGTCATGCTAAACAAAGACTGGAAGTTTTGAGATTCTTTTATAAACTTGAAAATTCAGATAATTCTCGTACTTTCTATAAGATACATTTATGGTCGAAACGAAAACGTAGATCCTGGAACTTTAATGTGATTAAGTTATTTCGCAACATGTCTGTAGAACACTTAATGCAGCCCGGAATTAGCAAAGAACTATTTTTTAAAGTGATTAAAAGTAAATTACGAATACTAGATGAACAGTCAGTGGCGTAGCTAGACAAATGTTGAAGGTGAAGCCCAAATCGGCAGGGGGTCTGGGGGCCGCTTAAGGCCCCCAGTGGGTCCAGGGCAAAGCCCTGGTAGGGGGCCAGGGGGCGAAGCCCCCAGAAGTTCCTGGATTTTAGGGTTTTAGACCCACAAATATTTACGGAAAATATTGAATGTTAAGGTGTAGTCAAAAGCATTTTTGTTTGATACAAGTCAGATAATTTTGTGAAAAAATATATATTCTTCCTCAAAGAAACTGTAAAAACCAGGAGATTCCAGAGGAGTAAAAAGTTGTGTTTACTAAGACTAAAAACCACACCATTATGAATTGTTTGGAGATGGAATGTACACAATATACAGTTTAATATAGTGGGTACCCAAGTTAGGGCAGGGTTGGCGCCTTCAAATTAGTTTAACCCCGCCACATTCGGTATGTGCCTGTCCCAAGTCAGGAGCATGTAATTCAGTGTAATGGTTGTCGTTTGTTGCTGTGTATCATATTTGTTTTTCTTTCATTATTTTGTACATAAATCAGGCCGTTAGTTTTCTCGTTTGAATTATTTTACATTTGGCATTTCGGGGCCCTTTTTAGCTGACTATGTGATATGGGTTTTACTCAATGTCGAAGGCCGTACGGTGATCTATAGTTGTTAATGTCTGTGTCATTTGGTCTCTTGTGAAGAGTTGTCTCATTGGCAATCATTGCCACATCTTATTTTTTTATATTGATGGGCAGCGGAATACAACTTACGAGGTCAACTAAATAAAAATAAACAAAGGTGATGGCTCATCTTTTACTTTGGTTGTATTAAAGCTGAGCAATATTTATGATACAACATTATACAAGTTTCCTGCCATGATTGTCAGTGAATAAACTAAAAAAATTGTCTGGTTTTATTTTAAAAATACAAACTCAGTAGGGTAATTGTTCGAGGAACATTTCACTTTGTAGATACAGCCGGTCGAAACCTTATGTATGGATATGAATTATTCAGAGAGTCAGAGTCAATCTCTCTCACCAGTGACTTTAAACAAAAAGCAAGCCTCCTCTCCTTTTGGTTGCATAACAGCTACGCCACTGACAGTGTGGTTTACCAAACTTTGGAATGACAATTCGAATGGAAACAAGTTGAGATTATATAGACGTTACAAGAAGGACCTTCAACCTGAACACTATGTTATTAACGCAATGCCACGCCACTTACGAAGTAATTTATGTAAACTTAGATGTGGAACTTTACCTCTGTCTGTCGAGACGGGTCGTTATACAAAACCACCAATACCGTTAGAAGAAAGAATTTGTCCATTTTGTAATAATGCTGTAGAAGATGAGATACACTTTTTGATTAATTGTGAAATTTACAGTGACTCAAGGTTTAATTTGTTTCACAGAGCTACGGTCATGGATAATTCTTTTTGTACAAAGTCAGATTTTAATCAATTTGTATTTTTAATTAAGAATGCTGAATTACAATACGAGTTATCTATCTTGGTGCATAATATGATAAGAAGACGTCGCGCACTGAAAAGCAATCTACACTCTTGATTGTATATTTCCGTTAAAGTTAAAGTTACGTTTAAATTTATTTATTTTTTTAATTCATGATTGTATATTTCCGTAAAAGTCAACGTGAAAGTTACATTTAATTTAATTTAATTTATTTATTTCTTTACTTCATTTCATTCATGTTCTATTTATTTACTTTTTACTGAGAGGTTTTAATAAAACAACAAGATTACTTCATTTATTCTTCGCAATCTGTTTATATAACCTCTTTAAAATATATTCTTTTATCACATATCATTTATTTTTTACGTCATACTTAATTTTGTCATTTCTATTTTTAAAAGATATGTTTTTTAAACCATTTATTTTAATTTTTTATGATGTGAAAAATCCGGATAATTTTAAACATTTTAACATTTTACTATGTTTTCAATTTGTATTTGTTAAATAGATATATATTTGTATATATAGTGTCTCATAAGCCTATTTAGGCTGGGTATTTGTCTTATTTTATTATTGTGCAATGTATATTATATAATCTGTATAAAAATCTGTAGACAAGTATGTGACACTTTAATAAAATAAATTATTTATTTTATTTTATTTTATTTTATAAAATAGCTTTAATGGATGGATTTTAGATAACAAAGAACATTCACAAAACGATCTTCATTTCACGATTGAATGAGTGGAAACGTTTTCATCTTGCACAAACAATTGACGCTTGAATGACTGGATAATTGTAGATATTTATCATCCATTGTGTATACATCTAATACAGTAAGGAAAGTTCGAGCAACAGTCGAGTCACCTTAATTCATGTTTTAATTTCTTATAAGTCACTGTTACAAATAAGCAAATACCCAATTGAAAGAATACAAGGAAATATTGAAAACAATTTATTGTTACATGTTTAAATGGTTCTATACCACGGGGTATAAACGCCGTACAGTTGATTCGACGTTAATCTCTACATCGAGAAGCGATGTTGGTAGATATACCGTGAAGGCCGTACATTGACCTATAATGGTTTACTTTTATAAATTGTTATTTGGATGGAGAGTTGTCTCATTGGCACTCACACCACATCTTCCTATATCTACTTATATTTTCACCAAAGACTAATTGACGCACTGTTCAGTTAAGAATTCAATGTTTATGAAAACAAAGTTAACTGCTCCTGGCAGCATTGTATATCATTTATATTACATGAACACCATGTGACTATTTTAAATAGACAGGTCTGTGAATTACTTGTAAACATCGCGTAACAAACACTCTGTGTAACTCAAAATTGATTAAACTACAAATAGAGCATAGTTGGTTGGCTCTTACACTAAATGCGACCGTGTATTTTCTGATTTGTGGTTGTTAAAAGTACATAATGCGAATGAGAAACCAGTTTTTTAAATTATTTTTGAAGAAATTAAGTTGAAAAACTGACCTCAGAATTTTGGCACTGTACGATTTATTGTCTTTGTAGTTTATTAACTTTCTTTAGTACCGTTCGTTGTGCATTTTTGAACTGTTCGTTGTGCAAAAGCCTATCAATATGGTAGAAATATGTATGACACAAATTTCAAAGCTTTTTTTAAGCGAGTTCTAAAACTTTTAAAGGAAAATTCGCCGTAGACATACGTTATATTCATGGATGTTCTGCTCCAGTAAATTTTCGGATCCATGACAAGCTAATAGCAAACTCACCAACAATATTTTGATATGCATGATATGAACGCGTGTATATTCAAGTAGGCATCTACGGCTAGCTTGCATTTCAAGTTGTAAATATCATCAATATTAAAGTCATTTAAAAACTATTTTCAGGAGTTGCATGTCGAATTAACATATAAAACAACAATGAAAATTCATCGCACCTTCAAAAATTCCACATCAGAAATGATTGCACTTACAGTGATAATTCATCGCATCTATAGTTAAAATGAATCGCATTCAGTAATTAATATTATAGATTCTGCTGCTTAAATTACATTTTTTTTTTACTTTAATCCTGTTATTATACAATAAAAAGTTATATTCTAATGAAATTGTGTTAAAACATACATTCAAATCAATTATTTTGTATTTTCAAAAAGTAAACAAACGCAGTTTTTCCCATCATCCTTTATTCTACAATAGACCTACTCACATACAACAGTGAAAATGAACTAACTGGATTCGCACTTTATATACACTGAAGATGGAAAAGGATAATCTGCAACACAAAATGCAGGAAATAATTGTGTACAAAAGTTGAATAAACTAATCAAATGGTCGCCCTTTTTTAGTAACTGTATGTATAGAAAAGGGTACGTGTGCAAGGTAAAACGAGGATTCCACATGGCTAAAGTGTTAATTGACTTCTTAATTTATGACCTAATACTATGTATATGAAGTGAGCCCCGCTTATTTATCTAATTTATTCTTCCCGGTAAGTGAACGACCTCAGCTATCGTGACAATTAAAGGTACAATTAAAGCCAGGCGGCATATCAGATCGTATATTACTGCAACCAACAACACAGCAGTAGTCCGTTTTAAATCTTTTAATGTGTCATTGTTAATAAAGTTGTCTCGTCAATATAATTTTTTTATATTTTGATTCAAATGGTGCTCATGTTGCTTGGACATGTAAACGCAAACACTTAATCAGATGATTGTTTTTCCAAGTCTGCATGGTCACTGTTTATCAACCGTTAGCCCCTAGTTGATGAACTATCGGTAATTATCGCGTGATTTCATAGTTTGGCTAATTATATTAGACATGCGCAGTTAAATGTGAAACTGGTGTATTGAGGAAGATGTATTTAATAAGTTTAAGTCAAACTGGTGTATAAGAGTTGCTGCATATGCAGAGGGAAGTAAATTTAGGACTTACAAATTGTTTTAAAATAATTATTGTACTGAAAATTTCATAGTTTGGGGTAGCTCTACTAAAAATAGAAACTGGCAGGTATGAAAGAAAAGAAGTCCACGAGAAGACATGTTTTAACTGTAGCTCTACTATTGAAGATGAACTTCATGTCATTTTAAAATGCCCATTATATGTAGATTTACGACAAATCATGATACATGAATCTATACATTTTAGTGAATATTTTAACCTATTATCAGATAGCGAAAAATTTATATTTTTATTTAATAACGACAATGTTGCTGCTATAGTTGCCAAAACCAGCAATAATATTTTATCGAGAAGCAAACAGTATTTTATTTCACTAGTTCTTAAAGAAACAAATGTTTTATTTTCATTTAATATAGATGGACACTGTAAATTTTAAATGTAAATGTGTAAAAATATGTTTATATGTATATATTGTGTCTTAAAAGTCTCTCATAAATCTTTTTAAGATTGGTGCATACAATGCAAATGTTTTAATGTTTTATGTTTATTTCTGTGAATCTCATTTTATGTTTGTATGTGGTGAGACTATAATAAAATATTGATCTGAAAATATTGAATCTATAAACTTTACTTAAATCTATAATTGAGTCTGAAAATTAAAACCAACAGTGTTAGAATTAGATTTTTAAGCTGACAAATGTTTGTCCCTTTGATACACTACAGCACCAATCGCAATATACATGTATATATATTTTGGACATCTTATTAATAACGTTCAAGTTGAGTCATTTCTCCAATGTTGAACTATGCTAGATTATAATTCTTCGCTTATTTTGGCAAATTCATATTCTACTTAGATATTTTCAATCATTTAGGTTTTGATTTATTCCATTACACATATCATATTTGTCTCAGTTCCTGATGATCACATGTACATGTACATGTGGATATTCCATCAAGAATACAGTATATACAAGGTAGTCGGGTAAATGTGGATTGCGGATTAAGAAGTTAGATGTCAAACTTGAATTAACAAACTGAGGAGAATTTAACACGGATATGTATTTTCTCTTCAATAATATTTGTATTCTCTGTTCTTTATTTTCATTTAAACTAGTCTAAATACATTTTGTGGCAATAAAATAAAATAAACATTATATGTATTTGAAGGCATTTTGTAAATGAACAAGTATAAGATTAGGCAAATATATCACGTATTCCTTAATAATTATTTTAATATAGGAACTTTTTACTTGAAATTGTGTTTACGGGTTTAAAATACAGTTTTTTTTAAAATTTTCTGATAAAATAGTTAAATATATGGAATTATCATGACAATTCTTTATTTTATTTAAAGTAAACTTGTTAACACTTTCTCGGATTAACTTTTCATCGTGTTCATGATTGCAAATTCGGGACACCGTTTTTAATGTATGTCTAAAAGATTAATTCTGAAAAAATAATTTACAATAGTACTTTGTTACCCTTCTAGGATTATTAAAAAATGACGGATTTTTTTTTTATCATGGGGGTATTTTTTGTTCTGTTACTGAGAATATTTTTGTCCTTTAAGAATCCATGGGACAAATTTGACTCCAATAGAATATATTTTGTCTCATAGAAAAAAAACCGGTAGTTTTTATCCGATAGATTTTTTTTCATTTTTATCGGATATAATGGTTATTTTGATAAATACAAATAATTCATTGAAGTTTCGTGTGCATCTATCCAGATAAAACAAATCCCGTCCAGCAATTTTGTCTAATAATACTGTACATACCTTATATGATATGCAACTTAATCACCAATGAATGAGATGGAGTACATTTTTTGCATGTTCATGTACATTTATAACTTTGGTTTTTAAATCATTCCAATTCCTTTTCATCCGAGCTTTCATTGTTGGGGAATAATACAGAATACATGTCATTGATTCATCCATCAAATATACATGTAGTACTTTACGTTTGACTCTCAAATTGGTTCAACATAATAAAAGGTGAACCGTTAGGTCTTGTCTGTATCATTACCTAAGGATTGCTTTGGTTTTATAGCTCAAAACGGTATTTTTTGTTTTGCATGAGCATTTAATGATTCTTTCTTCTTGATTTCATAATGAGAATAAATTCAGAAATGTGGAGTGAATTCGGAACACTTTACATTGATTAAATAATGAAATGTATGTTTCAGAAATTTACACAAGTCTAATTTCGGTTTTGACGCCCGGGGACACTGTCGTTTACAGTAAAAGACGAAAATCTACACATGTACGTCCTTATAAAAAAGAATATGTGGTATGAATGCCAATGTTCATAATTGTATCATAATTAATGATCATCCCCCCTAATAATGAATCTATAATAGATGCCACTGGACGTTAATCGATCAACTATTAATTCATCCATCTTATCCTTTTAGTTTTGTGATAATTTGCAAATCAAATACACGAAACAACTGCAGATTTACACTATAGTTAGGAGGCCGAAATTATTGCACATATAAAACATAAAACACTCATTCACATCCCTACGTATTGATCTCCTCACAAAACAACACTTTATAAATTTCATGCATCCGTAACGCTTTTCTGGATTTACTTTCACTAAGAACGCTCAAAGTTTAATGTTTGAAAGCCAAAGCATGTATAAAAAAGATAGGAATGAAGAGCTATATGACCAATAAAGGACCTACATATTCGCAACATTCTTTATATATATGTGTCTGTCCAAAGTCAAAAGCACGTAGTTCAGTGGTTGTCGTAACTTTAATTCTGTTATATTTGGGCTTTTTTTTGGCAAAATTGATTTGATATAAATAAGGCCGTTAGTTTTCTTAATTGAATTGTTTCATATTTTTCATGACGGGGCGGGGCCTTTTATAACCGACTTTACGGTTTCCGTATTTTTTTTTTATTATTGAAGGTTGTACGGCCTATATATATAACTGCTAACATCCTCTTGATTTGAACTTTCTTGAATGATTGTCTCACTAGCAATTATACCACATCTTCTTATTTTTACATAAGAGCTAAATCCATCAAAGGCCAACATAGTCTGTGGTAACTGAAACCTACATTTCGTAAAAAAAATTCTAAATCTATATACTGACAATTTAAGAAATGTTTGTCATATATATCTGTTCGTGACTTAAGTATCAAAATATTTCAGCTATGAAGATTTGTTAACCCTTAAAAAAACCGTATTTCCCTCGGGCAATACCCGCGAATACCCGAGGGAATTCAAATTATTACTTTAGTACAATAAAAACCATTATTAGAAAATCGGTATAAAAGTGTTTGCAATTGTGCGATGGTCTGCGCCGAAGTGCGGTGAGCCGTTCGATGGTGTGCGATGGTCTATATGACGCGTGATAGCTACATGTAGATTAAAATCTACAGATGTGCAATTTTTATGAGCAGTGTATTTGTTTCAAAGTCAGTATATAAATTTGCATTTACTAGTCTTATTGTCTATCATCGATATGTATAAGTTACAGTTGCATACTAATTGAGAGATCGTCCTCTTTGATTTTTCTGCATGTAGAAATTATTCTGCGTTAACATGTATCTTTACTCATGAGATCCTCATTTACCGTTATATTATAATAAGAAGGGTCTGTGGACCCGTATGTATTTAGGGTTTTTCACGCTCCATCGTACGTAAAAAAACAACTTTCGTATATTTCACGTTTCAGAGTCCTACATGTATATAGAATTTTACTCTGAACTCAGAAAGTTGATACCAGCGCGGGTTATGCTCAAACTGATTGACGCATACCCGCCATTTTATAGTTGTTTTTTTAAATTTTGTTTAGGGATGCATCCAGTTGCACCTTTTCATTTAAAATATATGCCCGTGACGTAACCTCAAAAGATTAGTTACTTCAATATTTTTTTTTTTTTAGGGAAAACGAAATCTTTGCATGTCGCACTTTGGGTAATTGTTAACCTTGTTCTCTTCGACAAAATACGGCCTTGAATTTCAATTTTGATATAGATATAAAAAGCCACAATTTGATTCCTAAATGGATATTTTTCAAAACCCCTAAAGCTAGGTAAAACATATCTCTTGATATAGGCTCTAAGTTCAACACGTTTTAGAGATTTTTTGAAAATACGATGGTTTATGCCTTGTTCGAAACTAAAACATGACCAAATATAACTAAATAAACTAAAAAATATGATAAACAAATGTATTCTTGTTGTCAGATCAAAATACATTTAGCAAGCCAGTGCATTGATACAGATTATATTCTACTGAATTTACTATAACGATAATTTTACATCCGTTTCTATTACGTAATATATATATATAAGTCCTGTGTCCAGGTGAGAAATAACAACAGGTGGTATGTATACTAAAATGTTTATCGTCTTCCATTATACATGAGGGTGTGGATGGGGGTTTACAGAATAGAAAATAATTGACAAAAAATAAAGAATAGAGAAAATAACCAAATAGATATAGAAAAGAGAATGATGAGGTACTAGAATATAAGGAATAAAAAATGATGGGCAAAAAGTATAACGAATAGAAAAAATTGCCTAAAAATAATAGAATACAGAATAATGAATCCCCATCCAGACCCTCATAATCTGACGATAACATTTAGAGGGCAATTATGGGCATACGATACAGTTTTAAACTCACAAGCTATTTTTTACAAAATCAATTTGCATATGTAATAAAAAATATATCTTCTTATGCTAAATTTAAAAGATAAATGGGTTTGAATTTTTCGACATTTACTTATAATTACGGTTTCTTGGACATTTCTGTCCATTGAACAGACATCCTTAACTTTTTTGTTTCAAAAGATAAACATATGCAGATATCGGTAAAGAAATTGGGAATATCTTCGTTACAAAATTAGGCTCTACATTTTTGTAACAATTCTTTGTTAATAATTCATTTTTGTTAAAAGAAATTGATTTTAGAAAAAAACCCAGCATTTTTGGTGTATATTCATCTAGTTATCGGTGATTTCTTCATAAAAGTTGGAACGAATAATCTTCATACAGTATCAAGCCAAATGTCATTTTAAAAAAGGGGGTTCCATGTGCTCGTTTTAAGCTAATGGTTAAGGTAGGTTGGGGTCTAAATCAAAATCCATAAATTTTTAGTAATTTGTCGAAATGTAATTTATATCATGCTTTTTTCAAAAATATAATAAAAAGTATGGGTATGCTACAGGTTGTGCAAAATTGTCAGATTTTGTATAGATTATGCATGGACAACCCAATTTTGTGCCATAAAACGAAAACTACACCATAGAATTTTGAGATAAAATATGAGAAGATAGCTCTAATAATATGCTTTCTGTTTTTTGTAAAATATAGCCGTAAATATCATAAAACATGTCATTTTCTATATTAACATGAAAAGTCTTACACATGAATTACCTTCTACTCTCGAAATTTGCACATTTCATTAAAGATCTAGACCGATTGTTATCTGGTATATCAAAATCCAAGATGGAGGAAGACACCCTATATCCACCTTAAATCACTCGAAAAAAATGCATCTTTTCCCGATATTTTAGTTTGACGTCGCGAAAAATAACATTTTACGTTAGCAATTAATGTGTCTTTAAAAATATACAATATATAAAATTCTGTCAAAAAATCATTTTATAGGTAAACATTATTAAGGTCATCCGAAAAAGTGATGAGAATAATAACATACTTATTCAATTCCATGCAATTAGGTTTTAATGCTAAAAGTTTTATAAGAGGGAGTTTCATGTCTGACTATTTAGATTAATTCTGCGAATTGTTTTTGTCTGCAAAAACATCATAGAGAGAGATAAAGAGAATG
The DNA here is from genome assembly GCA_017311375.1 of Mytilus coruscus. Classification (NCBI taxonomy): domain Eukaryota; kingdom Metazoa; phylum Mollusca; class Bivalvia; order Mytilida; family Mytilidae; genus Mytilus; species Mytilus coruscus. The sequence goes on from CM029600.1 coordinate 35,323,628, forward strand.
ACAACCAATTGAATGTTTTTATTTAAAAAAAAGAGACTACATGTAATAGAAATAAAACGACTAATTATTTTATACTTTAAATTTTGATTCTCAAAAATTTTTGATATTGAATTATTCATTGTTCTATATAGTTCCGTTTTAGTTATATGCAATCATTTAGGGACCGTCGGGATCGGTTTTATCTTTCCAATTAAAAACGCATGTCTTAAACTCCCGGTTACGATTGACCGCAGAGATTACACGTATTCGTTGATATTTAAAGACTTAACGTGTCGACAACATCGGGGCGTGTCAACTAATTAAATTAGTAATTATACAAATATATTAAAAAATCAATAATTATTTTATCAAATACGGAAATGACATTATGTAGCATGAAATCATATTTGATAAGTAATAATACACAATGACATGACATGATAAAATTTAGATTATACAAATCCTTGTTCAGATCCAGGGACACAGATGTCCAAATCATTAAGTATACACCACATTCTGAAATAACATTAAATGAAATGCCCATCTTAGACGTTTTGTTTGTCTAAAAGGGCTTTCTTTTGTCTCTTTCGGGTATTTTCTATGGGCCGGGAAATTCTCAAAACTTCATTATCCAGTCAAAAATACTAAAAAAGTCCTAAATTTTATAATGGGAATTTTAAAAAAGTATTATTTGCAATGTTGCATTCACAATGCACGTTTTTTTCATATAAATATATATACATAATTACTCTAAATATCAGCACAACAATGTTAAACCTGTAAATTTGCGGAAGCAAATTTTTGTTCTTCCCTCGCCGGGATTGATGTTTGCATAATGTCCAGTGGCAAATATTTCATACATTTCTGAACGAAAACAAATGATCAAAAAATAGATACGGTTACAAATTAAGGCAGGTCCAAAAGGGGACGGGGTTGGTATTGGGGTTGGAGCCCCTTTTTTGACATATGGTTGGAACCACCCCTTTTATCCTGGGTTGAGAACCCCTTTTAAAAAATGGCTGGATCCGCCCCTCTTTAAAATGTAACAATTTATAAATGACTTTTTTATCTTATTTAATATTAAGTTGAATTATAAAAATCGATGAGTTTTATAATTTGACAACACTCATTGATATTGGAAATACACTAAAAGATATACGACAATTAATTTATTTACGACATTAAATGTTTAGTAAAATTGCCGACCAATCAACACTGAAAGCCCGATATCTAAAATTTGTATACATTTTTATACATTTCAATTATGATATATCAATTCTAAATGCCATACTAAATAAAATGGCTTTACGAATCGAGTGTTAAGTGCTTATCGTTCATTCGTCAATGAATCATTCACCTTGCGTGTATCGTGCGTTCATCATTCATCATTCACCGTGCGTGTATCGTGGGTTCATCATTCACCATTCAGTTTTCGTTAATCATCCGTGTAACGCTCATCGCTCATCGTGCGTGGATCGTGCATTCACCGTGCATTCATCGTGCATATAACGTGCGTGTATCGTGCGTATGGTCAGTTTGAATTTTAGAAGGTCTGTAGCAAGCCAAACGAATCCTTGTTTTGCTGTAAACAATAGGCGCTTAGGGTAATATTGACCAACTTTTTTTTTGTGTTTGTAAATTATATTTTCTATTACGTGTTCTTAAATAATTCAGTGAGGGGTAGAAGAGACCAATGGATATTAGAAAATACACATAAAAATAAAGATTGAACGCAACACGAACCACACTGAAACTGGGGATGAACTCGGGTCTCCTAACGGTAAAACAGTTCCTGCTCGATATGTTGTATCATTCGTGTTTCTCAACTTTTTACCCCATATAGTGGAAATAAGAGTAGAGAGCTCGAGGCAGCATATATGAACTACAGTTATTATTAAATTGTATGGAAAAAAGTAATAAACATGACATAAAATAAGGGAAAATACGATAAAATTTTCAAGATAATGTAATATAGATATATCTTGAACACCTAAAAAAGAAGGGGGAAAGGGTGGGACTGGGTTTAAGTCAAAAGCGCCTGTTGCCAAAACAGGTTAATCATATGTTAATTATTTGACGACAAGTCTAAGAGCTAGTTTACAGTTACCATAGACATACCATCTGACAGGTAGAATGCCCGTTTTTGTGATTTAAACGAAGTCGCGAAGAACTTTCAATGATGTTTTGTACTGCTTGTATTGATCGCCATTGCATACGTATTTGAATGAAATACATCAATGAGTGGCAAATAAACGTATAAAACTTTTATATTCATTTTTACTTAAATCTTTTATTTCGTACCTGTGTGTTTGTGTATTTTATTTTTTGAAAAGAGGAAGTTTAATATATTTTTCTATGTCAGAATATTCGCTTCAAAACTCCGTTCTCGCTTATTTTACATTTCTATATACCGGTACATGGTTTACATTTTATGCTTTTTACGAACAGACTGCAAATGGTATGGTATTCGTTCTAACGGATTTAGCATTAAACCAAGACAAACAAGAAATACTAAACCAAGAAATCCAACAAGTGTTAGGTAACCAGCAGACTGTGACGAAAGAACATTTATCAAAAATGTCTTACTTAAAAGCCTGTGTTAAAGAATCACAAAGGTAAGACAAATATAACTGGACTACTGGAATCATACCACAATTCCGTATTTTTATACTAGACTGTTCAAAATACAATTTAGCAGCCGACAGCTCGATATGAAATAAAAACATTAATGTGGTCAAATAGTTACTATAGGTTGATTGAGACATATCCAACATTAAAAGGTAAATCTGTAAAGCTCCACTACATTTTCGAATAAGCTAATTAATTAAGTACATACAATATTTTTAGGAAAAATCAATCAAGTATGTATTTAAAAAAAAAACACCAGAATTTATGCCATTAAATACTACATCAGATGCGCATTTCAACAATTAAAGAATTGAGGCCAAAACGTTGAATTTCAAAGCTTAATACAAACGTAAACTGCAACAGACAATTCAATTGTGTTTTCGAAATGCGACTCCACGACATCATTGAAACTGTAGATAACATCCTCATTGTAAAAATATATCATGACATATTATAATAGCAGCAGTCGTCTGTTTGTCTTTCTATTCGCTTATGAACATTTTTTAACGTTAGCATTATGTAGTATTTAGCTTGATCATGTATTTTTTGTCATCTGGGATTTCTATTTCATAGAGTAAAGTATTTTTTCTTAAAGGGGCACTAGCTACGAGATATATACAAAATATAAAATATGATTTTTATTTCAATCATTAATGAAAGTGAAAAAGTTAAATAAACATTCGCTTTTAGCAGCCAGTATGGTTCAATTTTGTCAAAATATGCTAAGAAACATTGATGATGAACTATTCACTTGCAAGTGAATAATTCAACTTCATTGAATCCGTATTCATGTGAACTTCAATTTAACCCCTTAGCTAGAGATGGATAACGCATGCATCGTGCTTGCTGAGTTATTTAAAGGAAAAGAATGTCAACATTGAAAGTGAAACAAAGGTAAATCATTTGATTGACTGATTCGATCCACAAAAAATCATTCTTATACAGGTAAAAACGATGATTAACATATATTTTTAATCTAAAATATGACACTAAACAGACCTTGAAAAATCCAATTGCACGAGTCCGATTTCTGTTTATATCTATATTTATGTTTATATTGCTTATATGGCCATCGGAGGTATTCGGAGGTCAACTCGATAGTTAATTAGATGGCGTCTAGACTAAAATACACACGAAACGAAACTACATATTATCGAGCCCATGCCCTGTAAATTGATTATTTTAGAATTTTTATAGTTTTGATAAATGTTTTACATTGTTATAAATCAAATATGAGAATTTGAGTCAAATCGGTGAACATGAATTTGACAGCTAGTGCCCCTTTAACTTATTTTTACTGATTAGAATGTTTTTCTTCTGTCGTTTTGGTATTCTACCAATGTTTATAAAAAAGAGAAAGGGTTGAGTACTTTTAAACAAAAATTAAAACGATCTACATGATGATGTGCATGTCCTAAACCAGGAAAAATTGATTGTAAATATTTTAGTTCTTGTTGTAATTTGGTGTTTTTGACTGATCTTTTGTAGATTTATTTACAACTCGTCTAAACTTCGGCCGTTTCAGGTTGTATTGTATTTATTCTAGAAGATTGTATTTTGACTACTATATCTGACTCCCTCTTTTTCGAGGGGACAGGGTTTCGGATGCTGTCTGATAGTCGTGTCTTATACATATGCTTTAATGTGAACATTTCATTTGTTCTTATGTTGTGCTGCTGCACCACTGTTCCGGGTTAGGGGAGGTTTGGTGCGCCTGCAAACATGATTAACCCTGCCACATTGTGAAAGTTCCTGTCCAAAGTCAATAGGCTATAATTCAGTGGTTTCTTTTGTTGCTGTTTATCATATTTGCCTTTCGGTGATTGTTTTGTTCATAAATGAAGCCGTTATTTTTCTTGTTTGAATTGTTTTACATTATTTTGTCATTTCGGGGCCTTTTATAGCTTGCTATACGGTATGGATTTTGCTCATCGTTGAAGGCCGCACGGTGACCTATGGTTGCTTCAACTTCTACATCGTTTGGTCTCTGGTGGAGGGTGGTCTAATTGCCAATCATACCATATATTTTTATTTTTATATAGGGAATATTTTCAGTTATATCTTATCATAATGTTTTTAGGTCTTTTTTATGACTTAATGTTTGACTGATCGATGGTAGATTCTGTATGTTTTATACTCGTCTAAACTTGGGCCGATTCAGAGATAATCACGCATTGTATTTACACTACCATACTGTGTTTTAACTTCGATCTATATGCTCATCTTTTCCGTACAACAAAGGGTGCCACATGTGGAGCAGGATCTGCTTACCCTATCGGATCACATGAGATCAACCCGAATTTTGTTGGTGTTTGTATTGCTCAGTTTTTGGTTTTCTATGTTGTGTTTTGTATACTTTTGTTTGTCTTTTGATTGTTTTTTTAGTTTTTTGCCATGGCATGGCCAGTTTGTGTTCGACTAATGAGTTTCAATGTCCCTTTTGTGTCTTTCGCCTCTTTTTTTAATACATCTACTTTAAATGTGAACATGGATGCTTTTAAACATCCAAATGTAGATTTGTCAGGGTAAATGATGCAAATCAATATTTCTTATTCATTACAGGACAATACATTCGAATTTCTGAAATATATTGATAATCCTTTTCTTTTACTTGTTTTTCTACATTTGCAGGAAAACATTTCCAATATTATTTGGACCTTCCAGACTTACAGAAAATAATGTCGTTGTAGGTGGATACCAAATTCCTAAAAACGTACGTTCATACTATGGATTCTCACTGAACTCACCGATTCATAAATCTTTCTTATTGACGATTTATAATTTCTTGATTGTCAATATATGAATAAGATTAGATGGATGAGACCGTTTTAAAGTTTTTTGTGGAGACAACAAACAAAACAGAAAAAACACGCAAATTAAACACTTTTATAGGAGGTCTCTAACAATGGATTAGAGCACAAAATGTATATATAGTGAGATCTCTAAACTCAGTAAGACTGTAAAATAAATTGCGGATGAATTCGATCGATTATCTGATGATTTACACTAAAGTGTTTAGTAGACAAGACTTGAGAAGCATTAACAAACAAAAGAAAAAATAGCTGATATTTGAAAGACTACGAATAATTTAAGACAGTGTATGCATCAGTTAAAAACAGCCAAACACAAATAGTGGTGACCAAAAGACGTACAAAAAATAGAGGTCTATACAAAACTCAAAAACCTGTAATAAGTCACAAGTCTACAATAAGTTGTTTATAGATGAACAGAAATTGTCAACGATATCTGCTACAAACAAAAAATCTTCAAATAACATACAAAACATTAAGATACGGCATAAGTCAACCACTGACGATGGTTCTCACATGAAAAAAAAAATAAAATAAAAATCAATCAGCTCTGTGACGCTAACTGGAACTTTTCATCTGAAATTCACCTCAGTTAAAACATACAATGTAACTTAATCTGAAAAATATCACGTGATTTTTTATTTCGATTGTACACATGATAATAATATGCGAAATATTACGACAAAGCAGTGATTTCACGTCCCCCTTTAGACTGGAAAATCACAGATACATTGTGTACTAAGTCATTTCGGGAGAGGAGGGAATTACCTTTAAAGCTCCACATGAACAAAATAAACAATAAACTTTGTCGACTTTTCAGATATATCAACCAAAGAATGCTTAATAATAAGGTACTGCATATAAATAGTACATATTTATAATTATATAACTATTTTAAGCACATTCACAGAAGTTTAAATTAAACAATTGATTGTGTTATTCTAATCGAATTAAATTTTATGTTTTATGTATACTATATAAATCTGTCAAAAATTTAGGCACTGCCCCAAAATCATTAACATTTTTGTATGGCACTTCATGATTAAAACCAGAGGATTCCGAAAATCTGCCAAAAAGGAAAAAAACAAGATCAGCCAATACCCTTAACACACATCTGATGGATAGTCTTATTGGCAATCATACCACTTTTTCTTATGTTTATTTATATTTGTCATCACATGCCAAGACAATTAAACTTTATCCCATAAATACGTGTCCAAAAGTCTCTGATCTAACGCCATCTAAGATCATGTAAAATAAAAAAATTGAACTCTTCGTATACAGTAAATAAAAAGTTAACATTTTTTTTCTTTAATTTTAGATGTTAGTTGTTTTAAATAATATGTGCATGTGCAATGACGAACGATTTTATCCAAATCCAAAAGAACATATTCCTGAAAGATGGATGCGTAAATATAAAAATGAAACGATTGCGAAAGGAAAAGATTATCCATTCGGATTTAAACCATTTGGGTTTGGTCCACGAAGCTGTGTTGGTCAAAGGTTTGCTGAAAATGAAATTTACATAGGAGTCACCAAGGTATTTATTTATATCAGTGCAGCACAATAACTGTTCATATAGTTGTAAATTTCGACATAAAACTATTAATTAGACACATGTAACCACATAGTAAAATATAACCTCAAGTAATCGGACCACGACGGGCTGTCTCATTGTAACGTGTGATCTCGAGTTCCTGAGATCACAGGTTGGATGTCAGGCGTGTCAAAGCTTAGACTTTTTAAATTGATTCATTAGCAGATGTTTGCTTAAGGTTCAATCGAAATTGTCATGCATCTTCAGGTTGGAAATCTAAAGTCTTACCCACCAACATGTCGCATTTAGGAGATAGAATAATGTGTTCTTGTCAGGAGATTTTCTTCCTGCGAATTATTTCTTGTAAGCTACCTTTTGAAAATCCAACTAGGCTTGCAGATCTAGCATAAAGCAGAACATCTTTATTTCATCCGTCTGATACATTTATTTGTCATTAGATTAATAACATAATCGGTATGTTACAATAAATGTATCTTCAGGGAGATTTGTCAATCAACCTATCAACCAATTAAAAAAGATGTGATGAAGCTCGTTTTAATAATATTATTAATTTTTGGATTCCTGACTTGACAATGATTATATTGGATTTTTTTTACGAATTACACTCTTTCAAATAACGTATTTTCGAATTACTTCGTATTACCTCAATGCGGAACTTTAAAATTATAAACAGTTTCCCAAATGAATATGCATCCGATATCTAATAAGTATGCAATACGGATTGTTTAAGTTTTAATAAAATTGTGATCTAAATTTACTACAATCATGGTAATAATGATAGAATACTGAGTTTTATCGAATTTCTTAATATTTCTCAACTTAGCTCTACATTTTTCAACAAACCAGTACTAAAGTAGTAGTGCTTCTTAAAATACAATTTTGGAGTATATAATTAGGATTAACTGTTACAATATGACTTATTAAAGATAATTTGCCATTATACCGGTTAATCAGTCCATTCTGACCCTGTAAATATTTCAGAGCTTGATTCGTGATTCGTGTATTTGGTACAAGGCAATCTCGACATTTCCCTTGATAATGTAATATTCAGTATAACGCGTTTTCCGTGTCTTTTCTGCTTTAACTTATGTCCATGGTTTGTACAAATATAAAAAATATACAAACAGGAAAACTAAAAAAAATATAAATCGAAGGACAGAGAACACCGTAAGTATGAGCAAAATTAAACAAAACGTCAAACTGTGATAGTCAACAAAGCAGTAGAAAAGAAACTAAAAATAGAGCAATACAAGCACTGCAAACAAGTAATGTACATAAAATAATTGTGTTTTTTATTTATACTCAGTGAATACAAACCAGAGAATATTGATATCTATCATGTATCTTTTTGACTGTTTGCCAGTAGTACTAATGTCTCTTTTTAATAGCCACACTCATGTGTCATAAACATTGAATTTTTACTAGATAATATTTTTGTTCGCTTTGGAGATTCCGTATATCGTCAGGTTATCGGAATTCCAATGGGGACTAACTGTGCACCACTTATTGCGGACCTGTTTTTGTATTGCTATGAGTTACAATTTATGACTAAAATCAGCAAAGACCCATCGAAACAACATCTGATACAAAAATTTAATAATACTTTTAGATATTTGGATGATATATTGGCTCTCAATAATGACGACTTCAGTATGTATACTAAAGAAATTTATCCTGTTGAACTTACTTTAAATAAAGCTAATACTAACAATGACCACTGCCCTTTCCTCGATCTTGATATCTATATCATTAACGGAAAGCTTAATACAAAAATTTATGATAAAAGAGATGATTTTCATTTCTTATCGTTAATTATCCATTTTAGATGGTGACGTTCCTTGTCACCATCTTACGGTGTTATATATCTCAACTTGTACGATTCGCTCGTGTATGTAACAACGTTTCAGATTTTAACGAAAGAAATTTATGTATTACAGAAAAATTATTACACCAGGGTTTTCGATATCACAAACTAGTCAAAACATTTACTAAATTTTATCATCGGTACAAGGACATCATTCGTAAATATAGCTCAACATGCAGACTTCTTATACGTTCAGGTATTTCACATCCAATCTTTTATGGTAATATTCTTTATAAAGCACTAAAATGTCAGTATTCACCTCAGAAGCTAACAAAACCTTTAAATAGACTTATTAAGAAGGGATATAGTTACGATAATGTTGTCAGGTCATTAAAGATTGCATATTTTGGTTTTAATATTGATTCACTTATAGGGTCTTTGCATCGGAACTAAACACATTTATTTAAAAACCAGTTGTTGGCATGACACGGGTTATGCTCTTCTCATATATTTTATGATGGTATGATACTAAACCCTAACGGGAGGATTGTGCCTGATATTCATATGATGAAGACATAATCTTTCAATCAGTTTAATTGAGGTCTGGAGCTGGCATGTCAGTTAACTGCTAGTAGTCTGTTGTTATTTATGTATTATTGTCATTTTGTTTATTTTCTTTTGTTACATCTTCTGACATCGGACTCGGACTTCTCTTTAACTGACTTTTAATGTACATATTGTTATGCGTTTACTTTTCTACATTGGCTAGAGGTATAGGGGAGGTTGAGATCTCATAAACATGTTTAACCCGCCGCATTTTGCGCCTGTCCCAAGTCAGGAGCCTCTGGCCTTTGTTAGTCTTGTATTATTTTACTTTTAGTTTCTTGTGTATAATTTGGAGTTTAGTATGACGTCCATTATCACTGAACTAGTATATATATTTGTTTAGGGACCAGCTTAAGGACGCCTCCGGGTGCGGGAATTTCTCGCTGCATTGAAGACCTATTATATATTTATATCCTTTGTAGTTAAGCTTTCTCTTTAACTTTACCTTCAGTAATAGACTTTCATCTTCAGATCGGGGTAATATAGATGTCACTTTTTTCAAATCAGATGGCACACAAACGACAGGTCCATGAACTCCTTTTTGTCCTCCTTTTGCTAAAGCCATAATTTTCATGAATGGAATGTTCTGTGCTATAAGTTGCTGCTCTATTGAATTGAGCTGTTTTAACTCTACTGGAACATCTTCTAGTAATAGGCTATTCGAAAAGGAGTCAGCAGGTATTTTACCTTTCAACATTTTACGATGGCAGATCCATAGACTTGTTCTACATGTTCCTTCAAAAGCACAATTTGTCTGACAATCATCTGTACATATGTGTTGATATTTATCTGTTGTGTATAAATCAAACATAGAGTTATGGTATGAATCTTTTTTACATATCAGAACTTGTTTTTCAAAGAACAACCTCATGCAACAAGAACAAACACATTCTGGACCCTTTTTAACTTCATCTCTAAATTTTCTGATGACCTCAGCTATTTGCATGTTCTCTTCTCTAAGTTTTTCACGGCGCATTGATGTCTGGTGTTTAATGATTAATCTGTGTGCATCATTATCTGCATACTTTTGTGTACTTGCTTGTTTGACATATTCCTTGTGCTTTTCATCTGTTTTATACTTGTGTATACTAGCTTCTTTCAACTTTTCTCTGTACTCATTGTCTTCTTGATATTTTTGAATTCCTGATTTTATTAAGGCATCTCTGTAAACCTTGTCTTCTTTATATTTCTCAATTCCTGATTGTATTAAAGCATCTTTGTAACCCTTGTCTTCTTGATACTTATAAATTCCTGATTCTATTAAAGCATCCCTGTAATCTTCATCGTCTTGATATTTCTTAATACCTGCTTGTATCAAATTCTCTCTGTATGTCTCATTTTCTTCATATTTTTTAATGCCTAAACATATTTTTTTGGAACGTATTCCTTCATTCTCCCAATATTTTCTTTTTGATATGTCAATCTTTCTAGCTCTAAATTTATCATCTGTCTGGTACTTGATCCTTTCTTTTCAGCTTTAGATAAAAATTTGATTCAGTATTACAGTTGCCCAAATTGTTAACCAAACCAGTTATCTGGTTTTCATCAACTTTCACGTCCTTTGAAGTTACCTCATATTTCCTATCAACTTGATACTTTTCTGCGTAACCTTGTTCACATTGTAATGGATTTGGAGAGAGACTTTGGAGTGACATTTGTGACAACTTCATAATGATTTATATCCCCAATATGTTGAAGATAAATTGCCTGATCATTAACACAATTATTGCTGTATATTTGAGATGAAGAATATTTAATCCATGTACCATTGTAAAAAGTATAAATGTCTGTCTTTAGAAGGTCGGCACAAGCTAATATTTCAAGTTCAGTTCCCCATACATTTTTTTCTTCCATTTTCAGTGTTTGTATATGCTGTTCTACAGTTGTAAATCATGGCTGCAAAAATGATCTGAACATTTCTGTATTTGTCATCAAATGATCAACTATTGCCCTTCTCATATTTCCAAAGAATTCTTGTCTATTAGATAGTGCATATGAAATGGCTCGAAAAAGACAACTGCCATCACCTGTGATAGTCTTTGTAGCAGATGGTGGTCCCATGTTATATATGTTTGGTGTAATCTTTTTACATATTTTCTTGGTTGGTATTTTGACAATGTTACAGAGCTTCCTCTTGGAATCTATATTCAGAGGTTTGAAATCATAAAAATTATCAATTGTCGACAAAATTTCAACATCAGATTGAGTATCTGTAATTCTCTCATCAATGTGTACTTCATTATTTTCTCATACACATAACTTTCATAACTGCAATTGTTAAATTTGAGTATTTCTGGTGATATGTGGTCATGCATAGTTAAATTTTCTGGAGTTTTGATAATCTCATGGTTATTTCTATTTTCCTTTTCTTGATTTTCAGAAAATTGAGAGTTGCTGGTTCTAGCTTGGTTATAACTTTCTAAAACTTCATCACTGTCAGTGCAGTTTTCAATACAAATACTAACTCCTGTTACCTCAAACCATTGATTTTGGCTTGATCCAGCCATCATGTTGCAACAATATTGATAAAGATGATCTAGATTGTTTAACTTTAAAAGTAAACTTTTACCATCACTGTCCTGTAAGCCAAACTTGTTTCGTGCATGAGAATCAAACAAAAGTAAATCTTGATTATGTTTCAAGGCTAAAAATGTTGTATCGAATGCACATATAAAGCAAGCATCATAGTCAATAAGAGATTCTTGTAAAGCTTGGTCCAAAGGTAAAGAATTTCCAAATTCACGGAAATCTATAGTTCCATAGTTATCTATGACAGCTGTTATTGATTCTTTTCTAGATATTTTCAGTAATTTTCCTGACATTTCTATCATTCCAGGTAGGTCTGATACAAGAAGATGAATTTTATCACCATGAATATTGCTGTATATTTTGTTTCCATCAATTAAAACTTTATCTAAATATTTTTGATCCCAATCCTTTAAACTTTTAAATTTACTATGGGCAAGAGCTGATAAGCAGTTTGCAACACATTGCTTTCCGCTATTATTTCCAAATCTCTTATCTCCTTGGTGAAAACTACCTTGGACTACAAAATTCCAAACAAGTGATCTACTAACCTCTAAACTGTTTTCAACTATTGTACCTTTGTTCTTGTGACTATACATCTTTAACCAATCATTTTCGTGTTCAATATCTATAATAAAATTATCATTGCTATCAAGATGTGTATTGTCAGTTTCTACAATCATGCTTTTATCTACAGGTTCTTTAAATCTATAGTTTTTCTTGATGTTCAATTGTTTCATTTTAGTGTCACTTGAAGTATTTCTATAATCTGAACCAGCTTCGATTGCATCATGCAAATTAGATTTTTTCAGTTCGCATTTGCCATTAGAATTCACATTTGATTTAAGTGATTCAGAATCCATATTCGATTTGGTTGCTTGAAAATCAAAACTTATTTCATCTGATTCAGAATCCAGATTTATATCCATTGCTTCTGAATCCAAATGTGTTTTAGTTGCTTCATAATCCGGATTTGCTTTTGTAGCTTCAAAATTTAAATCTATTCTAGTTGCTTTAGAATCCAAATTTAATCTAATTGATTCAGAATCCAGATTTAATTCCATTGCTTCACAATCCAGATTTAAATCCATTGCTTTAGAATCCATATTCAAATCCATTGCTTCAGATTCAAGATTTGATTCAACTGATTCAGAAAACAAATTTTATCTCATTGTTGATTTCAATGATTGACTTATTTTATTGATTCCGTTGAATGAAACATCGTCACACAATCAGTTTAGAGTTGACGCTCTGATCTTGTTTTATAGGACAGTTTATAGAGTTGACGCTCTGATATTGTTTTATAGGACAGTTTAGAGTTGACGCTCTGATCTTGTTTTCGACAGTTTAGAGAGTGACGCTCTGTTTATCTGTGCAAACGAGGTTCAGTTTACCAATTTCTATGCAAATAAATATCTGTGAGCAATAATAACCTGTCTCAAATTTTGATTTCAGATAATACAGAATTTTAAAATTTCTATGCCTCCAGGAATAAAGGAAGTAAAACATGTCAACAGAATATTTACGTCACCATTGGACAAAGTTACTGTACTCCTTACAGAAAGGAATCAGTTTCCATCAAAATAACCTTTGAGCTCGTACAATATTACAAATATCATATTAATCTAGAGGCTGTAATGAACATGTAACGCCCACTTGACCTTTTGAAAACAATTGATACAATGCAATAAGACTATTTCTTGTGGCGGTTGAGCTAAATGTGTGATGTTTTATTAATACACATGCTTCATTCAACTTGTAAGATACGTTGGCGCTTTTGCATAAGAATTTACAATCATTGTATTTCAGCAACATTTCCTATACTTTTAATTATGTTATGACCATATATTTCAGTCATTAAATGGTTAGTCTTATAATTTCCAATTTTTGCTTCGCACCTCCACTTTCAGTCGATATACGCGCTATCTTGGAATTATTACAAAGCAACTGTTCTGATTGGTTGATAATTGATGTTTGTTAAGATTCTATTGGCTTGAATGTGTTATAATATTGGCAACACGTCAGGAAAGGGTGAAGTTATAATCTATGGATGGTCTGACAGTATGGGTATTCGAAACCCGATCGATGGATATGTTGTTATTGTATCACATGTTGTTGGATAAGCGCTGATATAATATCTAGAAATTATGGGTCTAAAACGCGTACGGCATTTAAAAAAGTACAACAAAAGAACCAACACACATGTATAAAACGTCACATGGTAGGTGTATTGCTAGGAACATGGTAAATGTATTAATTTGTGCATTGTGGGAAAATTTGGTTGTGTACTTTATGTGACGATGAAGTCGAGAGTATCAGTTTACTTATATCTGACAGAAACAATTAAATTTATTTCAAAGTAATCAAGTAAATTTATTTTGAGGTAAAGTAATATCTTCAAAATAAAATGAAATCTTTTTGCGCCACTTTCCGTAATTTGTTATTTTTATTATGTAAACTTGCAATTTGATATGTATTGTTGGACTTTGTTTGACTTAAATATTTGCGTTTTTAAAATGTATAAACTTTTCTGACTTTCTTTGAATTCAGGTACAAGGAGGAGTCAGAGAGTCAGTATTGAACTTGTAAAAACAAGAACAGCTACATGTAATTAACTTCCTGTTTGTGTGAAATAGTTTATAAATGTGGTATCAATTTGCCTGTTGTCAATGTCTCAGATATTTTTATCACTAATCTAGGCCTGTATTTATGAACGGTGCGTTAGTGTGTTTGTTTTGTTAAGACGCTTTAGTGGTTTTTTTTATTAGACACAAGTAGCTGATTCCGGTGTTAACTAAAACACTAGGTATAAATGAACCGGAAACCCTTCTGGAAACACGAATAACATCGGATGCCGACAAACTCCAGAAATTCAAGGGCAATAACTCATATACTGAATCGACTGACGATTTGGGCCTTGTTGACTGATTTGTTTATTTTGACCTCCTGATCATTTTTGCTATTTACATATTTTCTTTATCTATAATTGTAATAGTTCCAAGATAATAGCAAAAATTAGTAAAAATCGTCATAAAGGATAACAACTCCTATAAGGGGTCATGTGGTAGTTTATGACAACATAGACAGTAGGTAGATCTTGACATTCTGAACATTTCTGCTCCGTCAGGTCCTCTATCTAAATCGGTTTTATTGATAATAGTTATTTCCTGCATTTCATCCCTGTGTTCTAGTTTTACCATTTGCGGACACGTCGGTTTACAAGCGAGGTCATTGGACACATTTGATGTACTACATACTAAGGTAGTTGTGGTGAAAATTAAACCAACTAAATTCAGAGAAGAATTTGGTAAAAGATAACGGAAGACGGATGCCAAGCGATGAGAATAATTCACATAACTCTTTTAGCCAGGAGAGCTTAATAGTAACTAATACTATATCAACCTCAATTTTAACTGTTTGAATACAAAAATAACAAAAACATAAAAAAAATCTTGAAAGTAGGTAAATTAAGGACTGCAGACCTTTTTGTCTCAAAATTTCAAGTTGTGCAGTTGTTTTCTGTTCAGTCAGCATATAATGTGCTAATTGTAATTTAAAGGCTTTTTCTCATAGGTGGTCATTGATAATTTTTTTATTTATTACACTAAATTGTAGGTTTTCCTTGTAAAACTTACTAATTATTAACAGCTGGTGAATGTTCTAAAATTAGCATAATGCAATTTAGCTTTGTCCGATATTTATAGATTATCTATGGTTTTGAAAACGAAATGGAGTTTCTCGGCTACAATTTCATCGAAGAACACATCAATCAATCTGCCAGTGTCTGGAAAGGCACTGGGCGGTATTTTGAACGTCGGTTTGCTGCGCAGACGACTTACCTTAACGCATGATTGACAGAACCAAAAAATTCGTGGTCAACACAGAAAACTGTGACAAAGAGGGAAGTTATTACGTTTCCTTACATTTTACACCATAGGGTCCGGACGATTTTTTCGATTTTTTAATACAGTCAGCAGAACAAGGACTGCAGTACTGTTTTTCCCAATGTAAAATGTAACCCGTCGACTTGGAAACATGAAGAATGTAGTAATGAGTATGATTACTACGTAAAACTAGATGTTTAAGATTCAAAATGGAAGATTTTTTGAATAACTTTTCATCAGAAGACTTTGTTGCAAACGATAGAAAACTAATTCTGATATTTTATCTAGATTATTTATTTATCTCGTCGATATATTTTTTTCGTTTTTAGATAACAAACTTAATTAAAAAAAGAATAAATAAACTAGAATTTTATGATGTGATTGCCAGCCATTTTAACTAAAAATATTGAGATGTACTTATACAAGTTTCTTAATGTTTTTCTTCTAACAGTGTTTCAATGCAGGCCGCAAATAATCCTCTTGTCTGCTACTCTCTTGACACTCAAGGTTTTAATTTTGTTTTTCATTATAATATTAAAAAAATAATTATAGTTCATAATAACCATTTATGTCCCGATGTATAAGTTAATCCTTCCCCCTTTTTTTATTCATTTAACACCATCTTAAGTTCACAACAACATCATAGAATAATACATACACCTATAATACTTAGTCTATACTACACTGACAGTAGCCATAACTGACCTTTGTTACTTTCGTTGTCTGAAAAATAACATTCGGTCAGTTACCTATAGTTATGTTCCACCATACAGAAGTTAATTAAATGAAATAAAAGAAAGAAAATAAAGTTGTTTATTCGCAATTATTATGAAAATATTCAGTACTTACTCCTGGATGTACTTTAAATTATATCAGTTTTTGATATCAGTGATACATGTAATGAAAGTGATTTCAGACATGTCCGCGAGCTAAGATATTTAAAGGTAGCTAGCCACATGCGATTTTTATTCTTCGTTTAATTTTTGGACGTGTAAAACTCGAACGAAGATCGAGGTAAGAAATTAGAATTATTTCTACTCGAAACTTTCAAGAATAAACAATCCCAATTTGGCACTACACACACACATGCACACACGCTTGATATACATTGTAGATAACTGCTTGTAAGTTTGTACCTCCTCCGCCAAAAAATAACATGCCTTTTTCTGTCTTTTTTTTAAAAAACATTTTGTCTTTGATATAAATATACATGTTTTATATAATAATTATTTTTATGTGTTATTCTAGAACTGTTTGATGGCAATCCAGATTTAATTTGCCATACTTTGAAGGTTTTCAATATACGAATGAGAATAAACATTGTTGTAAAATGTTTCTTAGGAAATACTGAACAAATAGCCACGAAATTTCCGGACTTATGGGTCGCCTAGTCTAAAATTAGCTTGTTTTATTAATACTTATCAAGTATATACTGAAACTGAGAAAACATCATGTCAAGTTCTTTTAATAGATGCGTTGAAATATACATGTTCTTTTTATATTTAGGCATAAGGAATATTTGATTAGCAAACGCATTGATTCACAATGTAAATTTTTAATTCTATTTCTATTTTGTCTTATGTTCTGTTATGATTCATTTTGCTATCTTGGATATTTTGCGAAGCATAACAATTTTAATATAGTTACACGATGACATCTCAAATATCATACATTTGATTGAGACTAAGTGATTTGAACAATGCAATAACTATACAAATTATGTAGACCAGTGAATGAATTTTATTAAGTTTAATTTTTTAGTAAATCATCATATCACTTCATGCGGTACAATAATTTCCAATTCGAACGTAAAACTTCTTTAGCAAAAGTAAAGGCGAAGTGAATGATAATATACCTTCTTCGCAAATACTTCGATGCGAACGTAAGGGAAATTACTCTCTGAAAACTGTCATGTACTATTGTTTGGATTAATTCAATTTACATACAAAATGGAGCTGGCATGTCAGTTAACTGCTAGTAGTCTGTTGTTATTTATGTATTATTGTCATTTTGTTTATTTTCTTTTGTTACATCTTCTGACATCGGACTCGGACTTCTCTTTAACTGACTTTTAATGTGCGTATTGTTATGCGTTTACTTTTCTACATTGGCTAGAGGTATAGGGGAGGTTGAGATCTCATAAACATGTTTAACCCGCCGCATTTTGCGCCTGTCCCAAGTCAGGAGCCTCTGGCCTTTGTTAGTCTTGTATTATTTTTACTTTTAGTTTCTTGTGTATAATTTGGAATTTAGTATGACGTCCATTATCACTGAACTAGTATATATATTTGTTTAGGGCCAGCTTAAGGACGCCTCCGGGTGCGGGAATTTCTCGCTGCATTGAAGACCTATTGGTGACCTTCTGTTGTTGTCTGTTCTGTGGTCGGGTTGTTGTCTCTTTGACACATTCCCCATTTACATACAATTTCACCAGCCTTCAAGCAGTGAAGTTAAATCTTTTAAATCAACCATGCAAACCAACTGACGACCTCTATGGTCATTTATATTATTATAGTATTGTTTTTGTTATAGTATTTGTATAACTTTAATTATGGATATTTTATGGATTTGGAGATTGTACCACATATCACCAAATCTATCGTTTTATATTAGTTTACCCTTTAAAAAAAGACATCTTCTAATCGGACTAGTCCTTTTAAACAAATGATTTCTATCGAAACAAAAATATTCTACAATGTCGTGATACATTTGTGAATTCAAATTTTTAAAATCATTTTTGATCTGGGACATTCCCATGTTGGTTTATACAACATCTAGGAAAATTCTGTCCTTAGAGCGTACTTATTTGTTAAAGGCCTGGCAACAGTACGTAAATCTATTAAGAATTAAGTTTTAACTGAAAACGGTTAGTTTTTATCATATGTCACATTCTATATATTCTTGTTTGAAATTTTAATAAGTAAACATTGAAAATTAACTTATGAATACTGTAAATTAGCAACGATTTGTCAGATAAGTAATGCTATTACAAAAAAAGTCATGTAAATTAATGAGTGGTCCTACAGTACTTCCTAGTCAAATTCGCCCTGTGCTTACAACAAGTTTCAATAGCCTTTTAAATCTTCCATTTATATATAATGTCAATGTCATATACTATGAAATAATGGACAAAAAAATTGGCATATTAACGCAATCTATAATCGTTCATCTGGATCTTAACCAAGCAAATAAGACAGGGAAGTATTACAAATGTTCGTTCTTTTCTTGTGGTCAAAATACATGTGGTATACGGTTTTTCTTCATTTTTACCCCCTTTTTCAGTATGCCTGATTTAAACATGGATATTTTATATGTAATGACTAACGACACTTTATTTTTCCTTAAAACTGTATAAAGACTAGTACAAAGATGCCTACCATATAAAAATATTTAACTTCAACTTTTGAACCCGCACAGACAGACCCTTAAATTGTCTTATTCACGAAAAGACAATGCTTATATCGAATGATCACGTGACAGGAGCAGACCGGTGCACTCAAAAACTTGCATGTGAAAAACAAGTTATATTTTGGGAATCTGTAACATGCTTATGACTTTGTGGAACGCTCCGAAAATGGGTGACCTAAAAGATCTTTAGATTTTAAATGTGAATGATTTTTTTTTCTCATTTTTTGTATCAATACACATAGATATAAGAAGATGTGGTATGAGTGCCAATGAAACAACTCTCCATCCAAGTCACAATTTGTAAAAGTAAACCAGCATAGATTTACACTTTCCAGACTTCAATTTCACAAGCCTCCAATACACCTTATCGCTATTTTGAAATCCCGTTGACCCGAGAATCTGTGCCGCTTGAACTATTGACGATATACAACAATCACTTTTCCATTGTGGCGTCAGATATTTTGTAATATGACGTCAAAATTTTACGGGAACCTTTGTGATGTCCAGTAATGGCAGACATACAGTGACAAGGTGTATGCAAATCGCATTTTTTTTTGTATCAATACACATAGATATAAGAAGATGTGGTATGAGTGCCAATGAGACAACTCTCCATCCAAGTCACAATTTGTAAAAGTAAACCAGCATAGATTTACACTTTCCAGACTTCAGTTTCACAAGCCTCCAATACACCTTATCGCTATTTTGAAATCTGCGCCGGTTGACCCGAGAATCTGCGCCGCTTGAACTATTGACGATATACAACAATCACTTTTCCATTGTGGCGTCAGATATTTTGTAATATGACGTCAAAATTTTACGGGAACCTTTGTGATGTCCAGTAATGGCAGACATACAGTGACAAGGTGTATGCAAATCGCTCGACCACTACTGAACACTAAACATCGTGTATTTGCATGTGGATATATTTTATAACACAATCTAACAAAACTTTCTTAAAATATACAATAGCCGATTAAAAACAACTTTCCATCAGTACCGTCACCTGCACTGTTTTATTATTGACTTTGTCAACTTTTTATAAGGGTAAATTTTCTATTGTTCTCGTTCACTAGATTGCCCACTGCTTCATAACTACAAAAAATGTGTTTTGCTTGTCAACAAAAATTACGAGTCACTTATAAAGTTCTGAAGATATACATTTTGGGACCGATTCTTGTTAGCTTACCGTAATGTAAATATACATTTACATATAATGAAATCATGAAACAAATTACCAATGATAATCAATAATCACAAACAACTCATCCGTAAATATGAACTAGATAAAACAAAAAAAACATCTCTTTATGATGTATGTCATCTTCACAATTAAAAGTTGCATCCACAGGCTTGTTTCTCATTTATTTTTTTTTTTTCTTTTATAAGCACATTTAAATGTCCTATTAAAAATCTATACAAGCCCAGTAGTAATTTTTCAATCCTGGGTTGATCATCCTGTAGTGAATCTTGAAAACTGACATAAAAATGCAATTCATTGAAATAGATACAACACGAACAGCAAAATTTAAACATATGCTGTATTAAATTAAGATAAATATTAGATAAATTATTATTTAGACTGTGAACGGTTGTTTATTCAAAATAATGTTATGTGCAATGCATACACATACAAACTTTTATCCTTAGTCAATGATACCCATATTTGAATGACTACTAATGAATGCTTAAGAATGATAAAAAAAAAACAAAACATAGGAAACATTAATTTGTTCATCAAAAACAAAATATTGTATGGATGCCATAAATATGATAAAAACTGTAAAATGTGTTACCGTATGGAGTCTTTACAACCTAAGGTGATATTACAAACTGCTGAAATTATCATTTAGCACAGAAAGTGAGAAGCTAATCCAAAATCCTCACACAAGGTTTAATCGGAGAAATTTCAGAACTACGTAAAATCTAAAATGAACAATGATGTTAAATTTCCACTAAAAACTATCACAAATGATGAAGTCGTACAAGCTACTGGATTATGGAAATCTTACTGCTATTTTACTTCTTTGATTCTTACTCGTTCGAATAATGCAAAAAGTTAATAGGAACCATTGAATCTGTTTATATATATCTGCAACTTTGGAGTTCCACAAGGTTCTACACTTGGACCTTTATTATTCCTTGTCTATTTAAATATTTAACTAAATAATTCCTGGCATAATTTGTCAACGATTTTAAGGAAACACCATAATTTAGATATATTTAAGATCAAATGTTTTAACTATTTAACCTTACAAAAATGGCATGGTCGCAATAGATCTGATGAATAAGAAATGTGGACCTATAGTTCATCGAAAGGAAGCCAAATCTATAAATAAAACCCAATAGTCAAATAAATTGACTTGGTAAAAAACTTCGAGAAATAATTTTTTTTTTCTTTTTTCCATGTGGTCGCCATGTGCTTCTGTATTTCAGTCAGCATACGTTTAAAAAATTCACAATTAACGTCCCTTTCTGACGAAACACCTCCCTTTCGTTAGTAAAACCACCAAATATAACTTTAAAGGTTTAAATAATTCTAAATACTCCTTGACAATATTAAACATTTTCAATTTCTCTTGGTTTTATATTTTAGTTCAATTGTCTTCTGCCTTCCTCCTTGGATCCAAATTGAAAAAGGCTCGTTACGTCAGATTTTAAGGTTCAGTAACCACCAATGAGATTATGGTATACTTAAACCCACTAATCACCAAACAAAACATATAATGGTACAGCGCACCGTGATAACTGAATTTACGTACAGGACTTAAATTCTAATAATGGACAAAAAAATTGGTATATTAACGCAATCTATAAACGTTCATCTGGATCTTAACCAGCAAATAAGACAGGGAAGTATTACAAATGTACGTTCTTTTGTTGTGGTCAAAATACATGTGGTATACGGTTTTTCTTCATTTTACCCCTTTTCAGTATGCCTGATTTAAACATAGATATATTACATGTAATGACTAACGACACTTTATTTTTTTTCATTATTTCATTTATATCATTTATTTTTGTTTGTATTATTTTCATTATTCAAAAATTGTTTGATATTTGGTTTTTGATATTTTCGATATTCAATGTTTTGGGATAAAAACAAGGTCAGCATCAGCTTCCATCTTGATTACCCTAAGTTTGATATTTATTTGGATAGTCATTTAAATGACTTCATACTGTTGTTAGCAGCTTGCCATTGATAAGATGTAACGTCGGTGCGCTTTTTGGATCTGTCAAACAGCAATCTACAGTTTTCTTTATGGAAGACCTTAATCGTATTTGGCACAACGTTTTGCAAATTTTGTTTTCAATGCTTTTCAACTTTGTACTTAATTTGGCCTTTCAACTATTTCGTTTCGACATTAATTGACTTAGAAAGTAGTATGCACTGTCTGAACGATGTTGTATCTGATGACTTATTTCCCCCAAAAGAAAGCCAATTGGACGATTATAGAATGAGAATGTTTTAAATGCATTTCTATTCACCTACAGTAACACTTATTAATATATTTCAAACTTATATGAGATATAATACTGTAACAGTTTTTGTATACTTTCAGAATGAGGTTATTTTTAGCTACGTTCTTGTTAGTATTAACCTCTGTAGATGCCGTACCAGTGAAGAAGAGAAGGTTCGACGGGTTAGTTTATATACATATACAAGAATGAGCTTTTTTAATGTTTGTTTTTGTTGGTACTTTATATAATAAATCGAGATACCGATATATTGTTTTCTTCTTCTCTTCCCCTGCAGGGCTCCGTAAGTCTTTTGATGTTTTTTATTGTTTATATTCTAAAATTCACCATTTGAAGATTGTCCGTCAATTCAACTGCCAAATTGACAATAAAAGCTCCCTTTCGTGGATGTATTGTAACTTTTCTCATATTTAAAAATAATACTTCTGCCTCGGTTACGACCCAACCATATATTTTTTCCCGGATATTGTAACAGTGTAAATCAAAGAAATATGAACCAAAAGGTTTACTTGGATATATTAATACCTGTATAGTCATCCTTGAACTTTCCAATCAACCAACGAAACACATGCTAAAGACAGGTGTCCGGTTAGTTGTGCGGTATATGTAAATACGCATCCACGTCCAGTAATTTGATACCTCGTCACTCTTGTCTGTACGTTGAAGAAATCATGTACAATTTCTTTTTCCGCTCGACATAAATATAAATTATGTTAGCAGAGCCTACATTTAAGATTCATTGTTTATTTGTTTGCACCAGGACATTAAGTGAACAACAGTTAATCAATCAATCAAAGCATATGCAGTGTGTGATCACTAAAAACAAATTTTATTTTATATTACGAGTGAGTGCATTAGAGGTTTAACATTAATTAAAAACAGAATAAATGATATTTGAAATAAGAGTGTGTTTTGTGTTTGTTGAGATATCACGAAACTACAGTAAACCCTCTACATATTTATGTACCCGTCTCAAGTCAGGAATCTCGTATGAGATTGTTTTTTGTCATATTTTCAGGACTTTGTTATTTGCAGATTTTTGTGTTGTTGACCAATTGTTTCTGTTTAATTTCACAACTGTTATTGACTAAAATCTATTTAGAGTTTGGCATATTGTATAGACCTCTCTCTATGTTGAAGACTGTATCTTGCCCTCTATTATTGTCTA
This sequence comes from Mytilus coruscus, assembly GCA_017311375.1. NCBI lineage: Eukaryota > Metazoa > Mollusca > Bivalvia > Mytilida > Mytilidae > Mytilus > Mytilus coruscus. Next base: position 35,347,479 of record CM029600.1, read on the forward strand.
CATGTTCTTTGACTATTTTGTCTTTAATTGCTGTCTAATTGTCGTATATCACACCGCCTTTCAAAATTTAAACAATGTTTAGAATACAGATTTTTAGTATGGTGCTCCAAAAGCACACTAATGATTATTGAGAATGAGAGTGGTGCACCAAAAGCACACTAAGGTTTAATGTAAATGAGAATGGTGCTCCAAAAGCACACCACTGTTTATCTAAATGAATGTGGTGCTCCAAAAGCACACTGATGTTTATCTAAATAAGAGTGGTGCTCCAAAAGCACACCAATGTTTATTGTAGATGAGAGTGGTGCTCCAAAAGCACACCTAATGTTTATTGTAAATGAGAGTGAGACTGAACAGTTAGCAACAGTTTGTGCATAAGTAAGAATTCGAGTAAAGGGTTGAGACATCGTTTGAGTACAGATTAAAATTGTACTTTAAATTCTTGGGTTCAAGTAATAAGAATTCGATTGAAAAGTCGAGAAACAGCGAGTTGCAATTCAAGTTTAAAAAGTTTGATTTGACATTTGAATAACATGCATACAGGAATTAATTTTGTTATGGCTAAATTGGGGACAAGATGCATTTTTGTCACCGTGAAAATCATCTCTTTATACGCATGCAAATAATTAAAATTTTGTTATAATGCTTTCAGAAATATTCATACTTTCTGTTGATCATATTTTTGATATCCATTTGTATTAATTTTGTAGCAATCAAGTATTCCGTATGTTTCCGAAAAGTCACGAAGAAGTAAAGAAAATATTGCATATCGCCAAAAAGTATGATGTAAGTAATCATTATGTTTTCTACTTTAAACAAAAGATTCACAATTACAATGTTCATAATACAACACATAGATCGATATGAAAACGATACAGTACACATATAAAAAATAAAATTCACACCTAAAAAGTTCACAACACCAAAAGTAAGTGCATTTCATTAGAATAGCTTCTATTTGATAAATCCTATCTTAATTATAATTTCCTTTGTAATCATTATAAATATAAGAAGTTGTCGTATTTATTGTAAATGAGACAATTATCCACAAGAAACCAAGCAACTATAGGTCATCGTACAGCCTTCAACAATAAGCAAAACCCATACCGTATTGTAAGCTATAAAAAAGTCCCGACATGACAAAATGTAAAAGAATTCAAACGAGAAAACCTACGGCCTTATTTATGTACAAAAACTTACTTCTGCATTTTCAACGTGTTAATATTTTCCAGGCAGACATTTGGAGGTTTCCGAGATCAGCCAATAGCAACATGGACATACATGTGGATGCAAAACATTTAGAACAATATTCATCTGACTTGGAGTCCATAGGAACTGATTACACAAAATGGATCGATGATGTTCAAAAGTGAGTGCCTATACAGGGTCTGGATGGGTGACTACCTTATCCTATCCTTTAAATTTGTAGGCCATTTTTCTATCATTTTCTTTTGGCCCATTATTCTCAGTTTATTCTTTATATTATTGTCTATTTTTGTCTATTCTCCCCCCTCCTTTATTATCTAAACTGTAAACCAAATCCAAACCCTCATACATGCATATATACTAGTATATGATGGTATATTAAGTGGTAAGACATTAATATCATATGGGCCTGTAAGAATGGTCTGTATAAGAAGTTTGTGTGCGAAATATGTCTACTTGAACTTTTCAGATTTCTCGACATGCATGAACAGTTTTCTATAGACCTTTCTTAGTTTTAAAAAGTCATTTTGACTGGATTTTGTGTATCTGTACATGTATATATTTTCCAGCAATGTTACGTAATGTCACGTGCCACTTGTGATACGACACCAACCTACGTCAAAAGCACAAGAAAGCTTAAATTTGAATCTAATAAGAGGGGAAAAAAGGTAATTAGTTATTGAAGTATTTTTTTTTTTCGAGAAATCAATACATTTTGCTGATGGAATTTTAGGCTAATTGAAAGAGATAATGTACCAGCTTCCCAACAAAGACAATTAGAAGGTTTCAACTTGGCCCAGTATCATTCAGTTTCTGAGGTAAGTAGTAGTTAGAAACGCATATTTATAGCCCTTTGATAAATTGATTTTCGAGAGCTTTTAAAAAAACAAATTGATACCAGTTACAATTTCCTTCTTGCAAATAGTACTGGTTCGCTACAGAGAGGAGCAAGGTGAGAATTCGAAGTAGATATACAATGATCGCTTTCTTCTCCAATAAAAGTATTATCAGTATAATTGAGCTAACAAGTTTAATCAAACCGTTCGTGAAAATCATCGTGGTATTTATTCACACTGTAATATCTGCCTCTTCTCTTTGCTGCAGCGAACTAGCTAGTCCTTCTACCTAAAATGAAGTGTGCGCGTGTGTGTGTGTAATTGGAAAAGGGGGTACCGTTACCGTTACAAATCATTAATTTAGTTTGAGGCAAGATATGGCATTCAGAAATATCTTTTTCATACAGGGAAGGTTTTAATAGATTTCATATTCTGTGACATAGTAATTATTGCTTGCTTTGTTATAAATATTCTTAATCAAATTTAGAACGTCAGGTTTATTCAAGCAACCTATCAAATAGGAAGGGGCAAAATTCATGGAGGTAACGGTTCCATCATTGAACGTCTGGCATTTAACCCCACCCCAAGTAAACAGTATTATTGACATTGTGATAACAATTAAAGATTTAATGTTTTTAACCAGTACTCGAGGGTCAGCAGCTCTTAAATTCTCCACTAGATATATCTAATAAAAGTATCACTATAAAAAAAAACATTTTAAAAAGTTTGAGTGTTTTTTTTAATTGAAAATTACATTACAATACGTAGTTGTTTAAGATTCTACATTAGAATTGCCATTCTAATACATGCATTTTATGTGTTTACAGATTTCACAATATGTACATGAGGTAGCTGCAGCTTCGAATCGTGCACAATTACACACGGCTGGTAAATCTTATGAAAATAAAACGATAGAGTATCTCAAGGTACTGTGTATAATATAATATAATATAAAATATATATAAATGTAACATTACAATTATTTAAAAATATTCTTAACTACACATGGTAAAACTGACTTTTTCGAAAGTGCCACAGACTAGTAAGGAATGTGGAGATACATGTATTATGTATGAATAAAAGGAAATGCAGGTTAAACGTCAATGAGATAATAAACTCCAACGACAAAAAAAACCAACCAAAAGACATCCAGTGAGGTGTTCAATACATGCACATTGGGCTGTTTTCTGCTCTTTGGTCGAGTTGTTGTCTCTTTGACACATTCTCCGTTTCCATTCTCTATTCTACAATTATTATATCAAGCTTATTTCGAAAAATCACTACACGATCTTTCTGGAACAATTAGCGATTGACGACCATTTATCAGACTTAGTGCAAGCGCTTTCATATAAAATGTATTGTTAAGTTAAGTTAATGTGGCCGATAACACTTGACTTTCTATTAATACATCCCGTAGAGCCGAACGGTCCTCTTTAGCATGCATTGTTGTAAGGGTAAACGACTAAGTTCAGTACATCTTAAAGAGTACAAGCTTGTAGTGTAAATTACTCACAAATAACACTTTGATGACTGTTTTGCTACTTTTGTAGTTGTAAATGCTAGATTCATGGATAAATGTTTGATACACACACATTTCAACATTCCTTGTTAAAATTCGCATAGAAAAATATTATTGATAGTTGTAGAATAGTGCAGTTAATCAACTTTTTAATGTACACATGGGTGTCATATGTAGAGGAAGATAATTTGTTTTCATTTTGGGAGGATACTAGGATAACGCACGTCAGCACTGGAAAGAAGGAAGAAAATATAGTTATGACACAGATTTACATAATAGGAAAACATCCAAGACCAAGATGACATTAATTGTGTCTAATATGAAATATAAAAAAATCATAAATGCATACAAACTAGACAAAAATCAGCCGTAGTCGCAAATATTCACATAATGTACTGGATCTGATACCTTGTCTTGTCATCTTCAAATAAATAAAATGATTGCTCCTTTTATGCTATTATTTGTACTGTTTGAAAATATTGTCAGATTAGTACTGGCGGATCAAAGAAATCTATCTTTATAAATGGTGGATTGCATGCAAGAGAATGGATTTCACCAGCAGTTGTTCTATACTTGATTAATCAGGTATATATATGGTACTAAAGTCACGTCGTCCTTTTATTTAGATTTATTCATTCATAAAACTGGAAAACATTACTATTTATGCCTCTTCCGTTAAATGAATCCAAGTGTGGCACACTTTGCGCACTGTATATGACACTTTTTTAAATGTGTGAAGTATGCTTCTTTTTCTTGAAAATGTTCATCCTATTCCAGCCAGGGAATATAACAACTTATATCCCAGTTCCAGCTATCATGGGCATACATTGTATTAATTGTAACAATGTCGTTGAAGTTCTCTTTTGAATACATTTTCAACATAATAGCTAAACTTAGCGGCAGATTAAGAAATTATATGTAACTTTTTCTTTAAAAAAGCTTCTCGTAAACAATGGCCACATCACAGAACCACAAGTTGTTTTTTATTAAAAGTGGTTATAAAATACAAGTAGATATAGTTCCCCAAACGAAATAATTTTGGTCCATGCTTTTGACAAATGTTTTCTGAATCAAATCCTATAAAAAATTAGGTGAACATCAGCTAAATCATTATTTTCATTTGAGTTCATGAAGAAATCACTACAGTATTGACCAGTATTCATTATCTGAAATAAGGTCAACGTTTTGGTTAGCTTTGGTACACGAGATTTTCTCCTCATATCAGCTACTTATAACATTATTATCTATTTTGTTATTCACCATTTTTTAGCTAGCTTTGAACCCGAGCAACAATCCTGCTATAGACAGTATTTTAGAGAATTTTGACTGGTACCTTCTACCAGTAGTGAACCCAGACGGCTATGAATATTCGAGGACAACTGTGAGTAACATTTCTATGAAACAACCCCTAGACTATGAATCAACACTTGAAACCAATGACTCTATGAACAAAGTGAAGATGTGAAGTATATTTTATTAAACAGTAACTTAACTACAAATTGAAAGAACTATATAGCTAGGTTTATTTGCGATCTTCAATAAAACACAAACATCGATGCATTATATAAAGCTCTAAATTGTTCAGGACACAGAAAAGTGTTGAATAAATCAACAGGGACTATTTAAGATCTTTCATCAACACTACATAACATGAAGGACAAAAACATTAAGATATCCGAGATTGTTGACTTTGGACATTCACATGAACATGTGCCATGCTTGAACCATTTATTAGCACTCAGATTAATCGAATTGTCATTTTATTAAAGAAAACGTTTTATGTTTGTCAAGTTTATGTGCTAGTGTCATATAAGGAATAGATATATAAAATTTTCAACGGATTAAACTGACCATTAATATAACGTAGTTTATCTTCTAGTCACTCTTGAATTTTAAAACTTCAGAAACCCGAGTTTGGTCGCTTGAAATGATTTCAAGCTGACAAAATAAAATCAAAACATTCAGTGCAATAAACCCCACAAAACTTCACAAATACGTAAGCGTAATATACCTGTTGAAGGTAATGCATGTTTTAGTTGTGTGTAATAAAACCAAAAACAAACTGTTTTCATCTAGAAATAACCTCATTGTGAATTTGACTAGAAATATAAAGAAATACTACACATTTTAAGAAAATGGCAGGGTATATTGAGCCCGTGGAATTATTCTGTCTGCCCTTATTTTGGAAGTTTGTGCTTGCTTACTTCAGGTCATTTAGAAATTTGACATTATTCCACACAATCTAGATGCAACCCTATGGCTATACAATAATAGTCGTATAAAGATTTTGTTATATTTTAGGATAGGCTGTGGAGAAAGAACAGACAACCACCTCCATCTGGTTCTTGCATTGGTGTAGATTTAAACAGAAATTTCGGATTTAATTGGAATCCAGGTTTGAAATCAATTGGCATTTGATTTAATTATTTTGGAATTCATTAATGACCAGTCGTCATGTTAGCCTATACGCCTTAATTGAGTAATTTTCAAAATAGTGACTCGTCATTTCGTAAAGCAATCTTAAAAGGCGGATGTATGATAAGGGCCGTTTGTACTTTAAAATTTACCTTCAGCTTAGAAAAAAGAAATACAAAATCAATCAGTTTATTTGAAGAAGAAAAAATAACAAATACACTTAACAAAAGAGTGAGCATAAAAAATGAAAACAACACTTTATAAATTTCATCTGTCCGAAGCGCTTCTCTGGATTTACCTTCATCAGGAAGCCGAATATCTGAATTTGTCTACTAAAGGTTAACAAAAAACCCATAAAAATGGAAAACAGGAGTTATAAAACAATCTAACCTCCTCCGAATAAAATAGCTGTGTAAACAAAGACAAATAAAAAAACAGCGCATGGTCTAAATAGAGTAACCTATCACAGGCAAAACCTATTTTAGGTTAAGCCGATGCACACAAAACTGCTCCATTGTTCATCTAGAAAATATGTAACACACAATAAAAACTTTAACACAGAAATAGAAGACGGCACATAAGTTTGAAGGCAGAGTCAAATGTACATGTGTTTGCTGTTACCGTAAGCTAACTGAGTCAGGCACAGCTTTCGGTCAAATTCTGCCGCTCAGGTAAAATATAATCAGAAACAACACTCCTTACAGGTGTAATATAAACTAATGATACCAGGAATTACCGAAATTATTGGACAGTACAACCACTACACGAAAAAACATTTGACTCTTCCAAGAAAATATACATACAGATAAAGAGAAACAGCAGCAACTGATTCAGGATTGAGTTGGGATTAACCAGATTTTTGTGCACTCAAAAATTAAAAAAACAAACCTGTAAAAAGTAGTATAAACATTAAAAAAAAAAACGTGTAAAAAGTGATACAAACATAAAAAAAACATGCAAAAAGTAATACAAACATAAAAAACCTATATAGTTCAACTATCAACAGGGTATCTAGTTATTAAAACCCAAATGACATGTGCTTTAGTTGTGTTAAAAATAATATTCAGTAGCATATTGCATCTCGGATGTAAATGAGTGTTGTAAGCAACCTATAACCAATTGCTCCTGCTATTATTTTTAACCTTGAAGCAGTACAAAGGTGGCTTAAAAAATGGCGTTGAAAGACATATTTTAAGACACAAATTACATTATTACGGTTAATTATACGAAAAACCTATTAGACAATTACATGTTGTAGTATATCCATAATCCTTTTTAAGCGATTGGTGGAAGTACTTATCAATGTTCGGAAGTGTATGCAGGCACCAAAGCATTAACTGCACCGGAAACAGCAGCTGTTGGAAAACTCATGCGTGATATTCATTGCCACACAATTGCATACCTCGACATACACGCTTATGGACAAATGTGGTTATGGCCATGGGGATATACGGCTGACGTTTTGCCATCTGATCTCGAAGACTTGGTCAGTATGAAAACAACATATTATATAGTAAACACCAGTTTACATGATGTTTGGCTGCTGTTGTTCTTTAGGTTAACATTTAAATAAAATGTCGTATTTTTAAGGAAGTTCGCTTGTCATGTTTTGGAATTTTTGTCAGATTTTCGGAATTCTCTGGTTTTATCTATTTGAATGCCTTAAAAAATTTTGCCCATTGACCCCCATTTTTCTTTTTAAAAATCTTTTACATGCATAATTATAAGCCATTTGTAAAAGTCTTATAAAATCTTAATTATTTTTTTTATAGTTTTTGAGAACTTTAACTTGTCAATGATAAAGCTATGAAAAATCAAGAGAGAATATTTTCCCACCAAAATTTCAATGGCTTATATCTCGAAAACAAGCACATTGACCTATATTTTATTTTTGCTCTTTTTGTTCCTTTATTAATCCCCTATCAATATATACTAGTGTTATGAAAAGCTTTGTTATTTTGAAACTGAGTAGCGAACTTCCTTAACCAATTTTATACATCTAACTACTCAACATTGAATATTTTACGAAGAAAACAAATCCATTTTTAGTTATTGCTATATATACAGGAGTACATTGATTAATGCAATTATCTGATATTTTTCTGTCAACTTGAATTCTTGCAAGTATTTATGAAAACAAGGATAGGCCTTATTGGCAGACTGTAATATTTAAAACACTTTATGTCCCAGCTTTAATTATCAAACTTAAGTGAACGCAATTTATAACAGGAGAGTCAAACCAACAAACTGTCTGGTAATACTTAGATATTAAATATCCTTGCATTAATTTTTATATTGTTATGTATTTTCAAACAGAAACACTATGCGAAAGTAGGAGCAAATGCAATCAGCAAGAAATATAATACTAAATTCATTATTGGTGGAGATGCTACAGATTTATGTAAGTTCATATGTTCCCATATTTTTCACAAATTTATTCAGAATTTTTGTACTGGAAGAGACCCTTAATGATAGCATCCATAATACTCACAAACAGTAATAAATTGTATGCCTGGGAAAAACTTAATGACAAAATAAAATAATTTGTTGAGTCATGTGTAACGCCAGTCAGTTTACAACCTAGCTATTATAGGAATTTATTAAGCTTTTAATGAGGTGCCAAGACTGAATTTGTTGAGAACTATATTGCATTTGATTTCTGTTACTCTGCATTTTACCATTCTGTTACTCTGCATTTGACAGTGCTGTTTGTCTGCATTTTACCATCCTATTACTATGTATTTAACCACCCTGTTACTCTGCATCTTACCTTCCTGTTACTCTGTATTTTACCATCCTGCTACTCTGCATTTTACCATCCTGTTACTCTGCATTTTACCATTCTGTTACTCTGCATCTTACCTTCCTGTTACTCTGCATTTTACATTGCTGTTACTCTGCATTTTACATTGCTGTTACTCTGCATTTTACATTGCTGTTAATCTGCATTTTACCTTCCTGTTACTCTGCATTTCACATTGCTGTTACTCTGCATCTTACTTTTCTGTTACTTTGCATTTTACAATCCTGTTACTATGCATTTTACCTTCCTGTTACTCTGCATTTTACCATCCTGTTTCTCTGCATTTTACCTTCCTGTTACTCTGCATTTTACCTTCTTGTTACTCTGCATTTTACCATCCTGTTACTCTGCATTTTACATTGCTGTTACTCTGCATCTTTTCCTCCTGTTACTCCGCATTTTACAATCATGTTACTCTGCATTTTATCATCCTGTTACTCTGCATCTTACCTTCCCGTTACTCAGCACTTTACATTGCTGTTACTAGATGCATTTTACATTGCTGTTACTCTGCATGTTACCTTCCTATTACTCTGCATTTTACAATCCTGTTACTCTGCATTTTACCTTCCTATTACTCTGCATTTTACATTGCTGTTACTCTGCATTTTACATTGCTGTTACTCTGCATGTTACCTTCCTGTTGCTCTACATTTTACCATCCTGTTACTCTGCATTTTACATTGCTGTTACTCTGCATTTTACCATCCTGTCACTCTGCATTTTACCTTTCTGTTACTCTGCATTTTACCATTCTGTTACTCTGCATCTCACCATCCTGTTACTTTGCATTTTACATTGCTGTTACTCTGCATGTTACCTTCCTGTTACTCTGCATTTTACCATCCTGTTACTCTGCATTTTACATTGCTGTTACTCTGCATTTTACCATCTGTTACTCTGCATTTTACCTTTCTGTTACTCTGCATTTTACCATTCTGTTACTCTGCATCTCACCATCCTGTTACTTTGCATTTTACATTGCTGTTACTCTGCATGTTACCTTCCTGTTACTCTGCATTTTACCTCTGCATCTCACCATCCTGTTACTTTGCATTTTACATTGCTGTTACTCTGCATGTTACCTTCCTGTTACTCTGCATTTTACCATTCTGTTACTCTGCATTTTACCATCCTGTTACTTTGCATTTTACATTGCTGTTACTCTGCGTGTTACCTTCCTGTTACTCTGCATTTTACCTTTCTGTTACTCTGCATCTTACCATCCTGTTACTCTGCATTTTACCATTCTGTTACTCTGCATCTTACCTTCCTGTTACTCTGCATGTTACTTTCCTGTTACTCTGCATGTTACCTTCCTGTTACTCTGCATTTTAAATTCCTGTAACTCTGCATTTCACATTCCTGTTACTCTGCGTTTTATCTTGCTGTTACTCTCTGCATTGTACCTTCCTGTTATCGTTTTTTAACCTTCCTGTTACTCTGCGTTTACCTTCCTGTAACTCTGCATTTTATCTTCCTGTTACCCTGTTTTTACCTTCCTGTTACCCTGCATTTTACCTTCCTGTCACTGTTGATATTACCTTTCTTTTACTCTTCATTTTACCATCCTGTTACTCTGAAACTGCTTTTCACAATTACTGTTATTTTTTATTGACATACACATCCATATTTCAATTAGAAAATGACAAAAGTTTAGTTTAATATTTTCACTGAGTTAACAAAATTTCGAAAAAAAGTAATAACGCCTAAATACTAATATATATATTTCTGATCGTCGGATAACGCATATGCAGAACGTTAAATACTATGAGAACTCTTCAATGTTCTAACATGTACTTTTCTTTTTTTCTCTCTCTTTAGAAACTTTACTTTCATTAAAGAAAATCATTTTATAAAAGCTATTCAACATCGTGCTTCTCTAAATTTTAGCTTATTATATGAAAATCAAACTTTACTATCATTTTTTTTGTTGTTCTGTAGAAAGCATCATTTGACTTATTTCAAACTTCACAGAGGTTCTTTTTGGACAATACCGTTTTTTTCACAAAATAAAGAAGTGTTATAAGTATTGTTCCTGTTATACTAATTTTACAATAATTTATTGTTAGATCCAGCTGCTGGAGGTGCAGACGACTATGCAAAAGGCGTGGCTGGTATACAGTATTCCTATACTGTAGAATTGAGAGATGAAGACAATTACGGATTTGAGCTTCCTGTCAATCAAATAGTGCCCACTGGAGAAGAGATGTTAGAAGGCATACTGGCATTTGCTAAGGAATTATTTGTCCGAGAGGGCCTATAAATTGTCAACATGTAAAGTTTTTAAATATGTTTCTACTACTTTATTTTGGTTTTATTTATACAAACTTCTGCCTTTTTGAGATTACAAAAAAAAGGAGAATACAACTTTGTGGAAAACACAAGTCGTAGAAGGTCAGCCATTTCATTGTAAATACAGAAAAGTCGTAAAGAACAGTTCATTTTAACACTAAATGAATTGTTTGTTCGTAAATTTTATATCAACAGAGAGATATAATCACAATTAGACAGCTTCCGAATGCGTGTTGCTTCATACGAAAAAGAAATTTAAGATTTGGCAAATTGAAATCAGCTTTTTAGCTCACCTGGCCCAAAAGGGCCAAGTGAGCTTTTCTCATCACTTGGCGTCCGTCGTCCGTCGGCGTCCGTCGTCGTCCGTCGTCGTCGTCTGTTAACTTTTACAAAAATCTTCTCCTCTGAAACTACTGGGTCAAATGTAACCAAACTTGGCCACAATCATCATTGGGGTATCTAGTTTAAAAAATGTGTCCGGTGACCCGGCCAACCAACCAAGATGGCCGCCATGGCTAAAAATAGAACATAGGGGTAAAATGTAGATTTTGGCTTATATCTCTGAAACCAAAGCATTTAGAGCAAATCTGACATGGGGTAAAATTGTTTATCAGGATAAGATCTATCTGCCCTGAAATTTTCAGATGAATCGGACAACCCGTTGTTGGGTTGCTGCCCCTGAATTGGTAATTTTAAGAAAATTTTGCCGTTTTGGGTTATTATCTTGAATATTATTATAGATAGAGATAAACTGTAAACAGCAATAATGTTCAGCAAAGTAAGATCTACAAATAAGTCAACTTGACCAAAATGGTCAGTTGACCCCTTAAGGAGTTATTGCCCTTTATAGTCAATTTTTAACAATTTTTCGTAAATTTTTGTAATCTTTTACAAAAATCTTCTCCTCTGAAACTACTAAGACAAATTTAACCAAACTTGTCCACAATCATCATTAGAGTAACTAGTTTAAAAAATGTGTCCGATGACCCCGCCCGCGAACCAAGATGGCTGACATGGCTAAAAAATAGTACATAGGGTAAAATGCAGTTTTTGGCTCGTATCTCTGAAACCAAAGCATTTAGAGCAAATCTGATGAGGATAAAATTGTTCATTAGGTCAATATCTATCTGCCCTGAAATTTTCAGACCAATCAGGCAACACGTTGTTGGGTTGCTGCCCCTGAATTGGTAATTTTAAGAAAACTTTGCACCTTTTGGTTATTATCTTGAATATTATTATAGATAGAAATAAACTGTAAACAGCAATAATGTACAGCAAAGTAAGATCTACAAATAAGTCAACATGACCAAAATTGTCAATTGACCCCTTAAGGAGTTATTGCCTTTATAGTCAATTTTTACAATTTTCATAAATTTTGTAAATTTTTGTAAATTTTTACAAAATATTTTCCACTGTAACTACTGGGCCAAGTTCATTATAGATAGAGATAATTGTAAGCAGCAAGAATGTTCAGTAAAGTAAGATCTACAAACACATCACCATCACCAAAACACAATTTTGTCATGAATCCATCTGTGTCCTTTGTTTAATATGCACATAGACCAAGGTGAGCGACACAGGCTCTTTAGAGCCTCTAGTTTGAAGTTTTGGCTTCTGTAATGCGTGTCTCAGACACAGAAGGCAAGCCCACCCCTCCAGAAAAAAACAGTTTTATCTGATTTCAATTAACTAGGTTCGTATTTGGGCTCAAACTGCACCTTAAACCTGAGAAACATGACAATAAATAGCATTAGGTTGAGGGAACATCCATTAATTTAGAAAAACATACCATACAGTTGACTTTTAAAAGTATGGAGAGCCATTAGAGACAAAAAAGGTATTTTGGTAGAGGATGTAATATTATGGCCACCACATGGTAAGAATATAGTGTTTTAATGCATTTCATTAGAGTTTACCAATGTTTTGAATAGGAATTAGGTTGTACATAAATGGATAAGTTATGGTGATGGGGTGGGGGGTGGTCTATTTTCTATAACCAGAGAGGATTTTATTCTGCTAATAATCAGAATTTGTCTATTGTAAATCAGGATTTGTCCATTTTAATTTTATTTATTATAAATGATAATTGTATTGGTTCACTTTTATTTTTTGATGAGCAGAATCATCTCTGAATCCGCTTATCCATCTCTTATCCAAAATTAAATAACTAATCTAAACATTTCCTTTTATTAGCTCACCTGGCCCGAAGGGCCAAGTGAGCTTTTCTCATCACTTGGCGTCTGTCGTCCGTCGTCGTTAACTTTTACAAAAATCTTATCCTCTGAAACTGCTGGGCCAAATTTAACCAAACTTGGCCACAATCATCATTAGGGTATCTAGTTTAAAAATTGTGTCCGGTGACCTGCCAAACCAACCAAGATGGCCGCCATGGCTAAAAATAGAACATAGGGATAAAATGTATATTTTGGCTTATAACTCTGAAACCAAAGCGTTTAGAGCAAATCTGACATGGGGTAAAATTGTTGATCAAGTCAAGATCTATCTGCCCTGAAATTTTCAGATGAATCGGACAATGGGTTGTTGGGTTGCTGCCCCTCAATTAGTAATTTTAAGGATTTTTTTCCGTTTTCGATTATTATCTTGAAAATTATTATAGATAGAGATAAACTGTAAACAGCAATAATGTTCAGCAAAGTAAGATCTACAAATAAGTCAACTTGATCAAAATGGTCAGTTGACCCTTAAGGAGTTATTGCCCTTTAAAGTAATTTTTACCAATTTTTGTAAATTTTGTAATCTTTACAAAATCTTCTCCTCAGAAACTACTGGACCAAATTCAACCAAACTTAGCCACAATCATTATTAGGGTATTTAGTTTAAAAAATTTATGTGGTGACCCAGCCAACCAACCAAGATGGCTGCCATGGCTAAAAATAGAACATAGGGTAAAATGTAGATTTTGGCTTGTAACTCTGAAACCAAAGCATTTAAAGCAAATCTTACAGGGATTAACTTGTTTATCAAGTAAATATCTATCTGCCCTCAAATTTTCAGATGAATTGGACAACTGGTTGTTGGGTTGCTGCCCTGAATTGGTAATTTTAAGGAAATTTTGCCGTTTTGGTTATTATCTTGAAAATTATTACAGATAGAGATAAACTGTAAACAGCAATAATGTTCAGCAAAGTAAGATCTTCAAATAAGTCAAATGATCAAAATGGTCAGTTGACCCCTTAAGGAGTTATTGCCCTTTAAAGTAATTTTTTACCAATTTTTTGTAAATTTTGTAATCTTTACAAAATCTTCTCCTCTGAAACTACTGGACCAAATTCAACCAAACGTAGCCACAATCATTATTAGGGTATTTAGTTTAAAAATGTTTGCGGTGACCCAGCCAACTAACCAAGATGGCTGCCATGGCTAAAAATAGAACATAGGGGTAAAATGTAGATTTTGGCTTGTAACTCTGAAACCAAAGCATTTAAAGCAAATCTTACAGGGATTAACTTGTTTATCAAGTAAATATCTATCTGCCCTCAAATTTTCAGATGAATTGGACAACTGGTTGTTGGGTTGCTGCCCTGAATTGGTAATTTTAAGGAAATTTTGCTGTTTTGGTTATTATCTTGAAAATTATTACAGATAGAGATAAACTGTAAACAGCAATAATGTTCAGCAAAGTAAGATCTTCAAATAAGTCAACATGATCAAAATGGTCAGTTGACCCCTTAAGGAGTTATTGCCCTTTAAAGTAATTTTCACCAATTTTTGTAAATTTTGTAATCTTTTACAAAATCTTCTCCTCTGAAACTATTGGACCAAATTCAACCAAACTTAGCCAAAATCATTATTAGGGTATTTAGTTTAAAAAATATATGTGGTGACCCAGCCAACCAACCAAGATGGCTGCCATGGCTAAAAATAGAACATAGGGGTAAAATGTAGATTTTGGCTTGTAACTCTGAAACCAAAGCATTTAAAGCAAATCTTACAGGGTTTAACTTGTTTATCAAGTAAATATCTATCTGCCCTCAAATTTTCAGATGAATTGGACAACTGGTTGTTGGGTTGCTGCCCCTGAATTGGTAATTTTTAAGGAAATTTTGCCGTTTTTGGTTATTATCTTGAAAATTATTACAGATAGAGATAAACTGTAAACAGCAATAATGTTCAGCAAAGTAAGATCTTCAAATAAGTCAACATGACCAAAATGGTCAGTTGACCCTTTAAGGAGTTATTGCCCTTTATAGTCAATTTTAACAATTTTCATTAATTTGATAAATTTTGGTAAGTTTTACAAAATGTTTTCCTTTTGTAATCTTCTTTTCTGAAACTGCAGTAGAAAATCAATATAGAAAACAATCTACTAATGTACTGGCAATAAAAATAATTGATAATTCTATAACATGAAAAAAAAAAAACCACATTAATACCTGATGATGGTGTTTCTTTCTTTACATTGAAAATGATGTCACAACTATAATCCCGAACAATAGGTCGAATGTCAGATATGTTTCAGTACTTCGGCTTCATTTTCTACAGATTCCGAAGTGCAAATGATGCTTGAATTCCTACACTAATTTATACAGACTTCATCCCCTTTCACAGGTAATGCCTGCCTCATATTATATTTAAAACTTAATAGAATATCAGAAATTTTGAGAGAAAATTAATCAACCATGCAAGATCTAAAACTTAATTAATATTGTTCAAATTGTCAATTAAATATTAAAAAAAAAAATTCTCATTAAAAAAATATAGTTCTTCATTTTATATTTTATCAGAAGTTTAGGGAAAAAATTGAATTTAATTGTGTCCCTTGTTCTCATTTCCTGGGATAAATCCAATACAAATTAAAGTATTGGTATTGAATTAATATTTAAATATTTCAAACCTTACCATTTTCTTCACAAGAATGCAGACCATATTTTCAGTGTCATGAGTATCAGTCATCATATTTGTTGTACTTTGTTGTTTAAAAGTTGAATACAAAAAGATCAACAATCAATTCAAAACCACTTGAATTTTGCAACAACAAATGAGAGTTTTAACGACCTCAGCTGGCTATACAACCCTTGCACAATCAACTGAATTTTGCAGAAATCATTAATAGGAAAGATTGCCCTTAAATGATAATTTTTATTACCTTTTGTTTTTTCGGGGGTTTTCGCAACAACAAAACTTCACAACAAACTTTCTCATCACTTCGCATTTCTCATTAGATAAATTTTACAAAATTCTCCCTGAAACTACTGTCAAATTAAACCAAACTTGGTTTAAATCACCACTAGGATATCCAGGGACCACTGTGTATGATGACCCTGCCTGCCAACATGGCACACATGGCTGAAATAAAACATAGGTTTCAAATGCACTTTTTAGTCTTATATCTCTGAAACTAAACGACAGTACAACAGTTGCATTTATCATGCATCAATTGTAAATAAAAATATCAGGTGAGCGACACAGGGTCCTTGGAGCCTCTAGTTTTAATTTAAAGTTAAAAGTTGTCAACGAAATGTAACAGACGAAACGTGACCAAAGAAATATATGGAACAATTTAGCTGTTTTTTTCCTACTCTAATTGGAAAAATGTTTGAATTATTCTTTAAGAGTACAATGTCTGAAAAGACAGATATGAAACCACACATTTTATTGCATGTTATATTAATATTTAAATTCCATTCATTTCGAGCGTCACTGATATGAGCCTTTTGTAGACGAAACGAGCGTCTAGCGTACAAAATTTCAATCCTGGTATCTATGATGAGCTTTTTTCCCAGTTGGATACTTTTAAGATAACGATCGTTAACGTTTTATAATAAAAGACAAATGTTCTAGTTTTTTGAAAGGTCAACAGAAATCATTGTACCATTAATTACCTCCTTGCTCTCAAAAATATTGAAATTATTTTACTAGATTGACAGAAGTATCTTTACTTGATCATGTTGATTAACCAACCGATGTTCTTCTTGAGAGCTTCTTGAAATAAAGCTGTATACAACATCAATATCAATCATCAGATATAAGAGAAATTGATAAAACCTTACATTAAAATCAAGTTACTTTGAAGTACAAGTACTCCTGCCGAATTATGATTAGACAACAGACAAACAATGACATTGTAATGAATAAAATGCTTAAGTCACTTTTATCTCAGATGATGATGATATCGGATGGCTGTTTAACGTCCAGTGGCAAATTAAGTAAATATTCAATATCATATTAGTAACTAGTTAAAGTGATATCGATGAATATGAACCATGCCTTGTACTACACCGGATCTCTAACTTGTTAGTTCACAAGAAGTGTCACCCTACCGGAACTGAATCTGGGCCAACAAGTCTTAAATGCCGCGTGCTTATAAGAAGAGGCGTTTATCAATTTTCAAGGCTTTGGTTTGACTCTGTCGATCATCGAACCCACGACCTCCACTACCAGACCACCGAGTAGTTGGTTTATGTAAGATATTGCGATGTTAGTTCCAATACCTTTAAGGAATGACTGTAATATTTTTTCTGTCTATGAAAAATAACATCAAAAATGTGGTGCACACTGAATAACCCGCGTAGCGGGTTATTTTAAAGTGTGCACCACATTTTTTATGTTATTTCGAATAGACAGAAAAAATATTACAGTCATTTCTTATAATTTAATTCTAAATTCCATTTTAAACCGGCGTAAACCATGAAAAAACGTTGATGACGTCACGGTCACATGACAAAATTATGTCTATGAACTGATAAACAAAACAACGTCACCCAATCAGAAGACGCGTTACATCCCAAATTAAATTATTTATTCATATTCAAACTAGGAGATGTGGTATGATTACCAATAAGATAACTTTTCAATCAATAAAGACAAAGGACAAAGGTGTCATTGTGCGAAACGCAGTATACCAGCAACAACACTAACACCTCGGTAACAATATTATGATAACGTATGTTGTGACCCGAATAATATGCGCATAACATGTGCCTCACTGTTGGTTATCCTTCAACAGGCCCATTAGTCAATCTAAATTTTTTCTGCACCATATGGGCAATAATTTGGTATTGGGACCGTTTCCGATAACGATAGAAAAGTGATAAAATATTGTATTTTGGTGGGAGAAGTTGTTGCTCCACCATCAAATGCTATTATTTCTATTAAAATATAGGTGCTTTCTACTCTCCCCTAAAGAGAATTTGAAATAAACAAACGTTTAAGATTATCCGGCCGCTTTTTTGTGTTGACTTCGCGTTATTTTCGCTTCCAAAGTGCGTAACGCTGTCTATTTTATAGATAATCGTCGTCTCCATATTCGTAACTTTTGCTTTTAAAAATCAATGAACCTCGATTAAAAAGAATAGTCAGAATAAATTGCCTGGAACTGTAAGTATTTCTGTAGTAGATGTAAGAAAAGCAGCGTTACTTTGGTTCCAAATTCGTAACGCTATTTTTAGCTGGTATAATCTGCTTTGTTGTGATTGTAGTCATAACAACAATATGCAAAGAAGAACTCTCGCGAGATGTTTAAAAATATGAATCAATGAATATTTACATTTGAGTTTCGTTCCTCTTGGTAATTAAGCTAGAAAATGACGCCATCGTTATGCATAGCATTTTACCCAAAACAAAAGTCTAGTTTTTTTTTTTATTAAAATTGTTTTCTTCGTCCAATCCAATTCATTTCCGGTCATTAGTGACACGTGTTATTCACTGCATGGCGGCGGGGCATATGAAGTGGTAGGTAGAAACATCGTTTTCTTCCAATGGGATAGTAGAAAACATATCGTGTAGACTTTCATATATAGTTTAAAAAGCAATCATACACTTTTCAAAGAAAGAGCTTCGGGGATCTGTATTTTTCCTATGTGCATTGAGCTACATACAATCTTGAGTGAAAAGAAAATGCTCACGACTTGACAAAATCGATTTAAAAGTTTATGGACGTTATAACACACTTTGTTTCCGGATAACGATTGAAAGCACCTATGTAAAACGCAATCGAAAATACGTCTCTTATCATTCTGCCTATGCCCATTTGCATTGATTTTGCTACATCAGTAGCAGGACTTATACCTCAAATAAAGCTAGTATTTCATTTGAAGACACCATCAGTATGGTCTTTCATTTTTAAGAAACTACTTACATGGTATCTTAGTGAATGGTGCTTCTTCCCAGAAATATCAAACTTAGGTTTCACCTATTTTTGATTTTAGTTTACATTTTCAGTAAATAAAGATAACTTAAAATTATGTGTTTACATGGTCTCATTAGTGTTAATATTTATGTGCAATATCTCAACATTATGAAGACCCAACATGTGTTGTGTATGCGTCACATATGGAAACCATTCAAATGGTGTATAAGTATCTTTACATATCCTGATGTATAATGTATGTTTTTCAAACATTATCTTATTTTATTGAATTTTTGAATGAAATTGTTAATTGAAATCAGGAATATTTTAAACTTTTATTTTGAAATTGGCAAAAAAAAAAAAAAGTGTTGCAACGTTACGAGGAATTGGCATGTGTTGAGTATGATGTAGCAGAAACAATATCAATAATGATACTAATTTTATCCAGATTAGGGCTGACGTACACAATTATTTAGTTGGAACCATCCCTACAAAGTGTTATTACAGATATAACATGTACAAAATGTATAATAAATTTGTAGCCTTTGGCATATTAAGAAGCCGCCAGACTGACGTATATGTCACGAAATCAAAATTTTCAATATTTTTACATTTTGGTAAGTGTGATATAGATGTGTCCTGTTTCAGAAGCTGGATAATAATTCATTTTCTAGTTGTTGATTGAAAAAGCTTTATAAGTGTATTATGTTTTACAACAAATGGAATCTGCATATTTTCTATCCATGTAACAAATCACGACCCAACCTCCTTTGGTCTGTTAGTTTTCTTTGCGAGTCCAAAATATTATTTTATGAAAGATTTGATAGTTTTCAATAAAAAATAAATATATAAAATTCATTGTTAGAACCAAACAGTGCCTTGATCTGGGTTGTCTACATTGAAACTCCTCTGTTTGTATCTTTGTAGCTAATAAAAAGTTGAATAATTTTTTATTACTGATAATTTATTTGAATTGGTATAATATAAAATTTGTAATAATATTTAACGGACTGGCCAATTATGCAGTTATTTAACCCCTCGCTATCACACAGAATGAAATAACGGTAGAACTATGAATAACTTGGGAGTCTCTTATTTCTGATGGACTAACTACATTTTTAATGACCGTTTACGGGACACATTATGATATACCGTTGTCAGTCCATCGTCAACATGTCGCCTTGTCGGAGAATAACTCAAAAACGCTTTAACCAATTTGCATGACACTTTGAAGATTTGTTTATATCTATTGACGCATGGCACAGTTGTGTATTTACATGTTGGTACACCCTTACACTAGTACAAATATCACATGATGTCTATTTTAGGATTTTAATTCAGAGTTAAAAGTTTTATTACTTTACTGGATTAATAGGAACTTAACTTTGGAAGTTATTGTAAAAAAACTATAATTTCAAAACCAAGAATTATTTTTTTTCGACTAATACATCTAGATACAAAAATCATGGTATCTTGTATCAACAAAGAAAAAATGGAAATTTTGTGAATAAATTGCCCTAAATTTGTCAAACAAAGGCATATTGAGGAGGTTTATATCAATTATGTTGCAGTTATATATTGCTGCTTATAACCGGAAATGCAATCATAATGCATAAATATGCCAGTAGTAAATCACTACATGGAAACCGCCAGTGTGGTATCCATTTGAGTTTTATGCGTCACAGTTTCCAAGCTTTTTCTGCTCTGGTACCAACACCCATCGTTATTCAACAACTCCTTCATAATGACTTGACAGAATTATAATAAACTTTTAAGGTATGAGTATGTGCCGAAGGGGGCATTTAGTTTAACTGATGTCTATCTGTCCGTCTACATCCTTACCAAGTGTCTGTCAAGCATTTTCAGCTATGAACTTTGTCATTTTTGGAGTATACATGTATACTGGCATAAGCATTTCATGGATAACTCCCCCTACAGTGAACCATAGACCTATGTGCTCCCATTCTCAACTTTTTATGTCCCCGCCGTAGCGGAGGGGTCATTAAGTTTTACCCTTGTCCGTCTGTACGTACGTCCCAAAATTGGTTTCCATTCTCTAACTTTAGTTTGCCTCTACAAAATGTTATGAAACTTATGCACAATGCCTATTACCACAAAATACAGATCAAGTTTGAATTTTGGGGGCGTCACTTTTACCATTCTAGAGTTATGCCCTTTACAAATGGAAAAATTGCTGAAGTTTTCGTTTCCGTTCTCTAACTTAAGTTTGCCTCAACCAAATGTTATGAAACTTATACACAATGCTTATTACCACAAAACACAGATCAAGTGTGAATTTTGGTGGCGTCACTTTTACCATTCTACAGTTATGCCCCTTAACAAATGGAAAAATTGCTAAATATTTCGTCTCTGTTCTCTAACTTTAGTTTGCCTCAACCAAATGTTATGAAACTTATACACAATGCTTATTACCATAAAACACAGATCAAATTTGAATTTTGGTGGCGTCACTTTTACCGTTCTAGAGTTATGCCCCTTTACAAATGGAAAAATTGCTGAAATATGTGTTTCTGTTCTCTAACTTAAGTTTGTCTCAACTAAATGTTATAAAACTTATAAACAATGCTTATTACCACAAAACTTAGATCAAGTACATCACTTTTACAGTTCATGAGTTATGTCCCTTTATAACGTTCAAGTGGGGGCATCATCTGTGTCACATGGACACATTCCCCATTTATTTAATTTAAAATAACACTGTATCTGTTGGGGAATCATTCGTGTTTATTTTCGACTTATGAGTTTGAATGTCCGTTTGGTATCTTTTGCCTTTCTTCTATTAAAAAAAATGGGATTGATGAGATATTCATTATGCAATATTAACATGATGAGTTGTGGAGAGTAAGCTTATATAGACAATAATAGTGTATTGACTTGACATATCAACGATATAAGGAAGTGCCGAGCTTTTTCCGCGTTTCGGGCCTAATCCTTATATTGTTGATATGTCAAGTCAATACACTATTATTGTCTTTATACAGCAATCTAGAAAAAAACATTCTCAATTGTTGTTTATTGTGTTATTGTTATTGATTTGATTTAAATATTGGAAAAAAATCCCCCTTTAAAAGGGCCTCATAATATGCGCGTAACATGTGCCTCACTGTTGGTTATCCTTCAACAGGCCCATTAGTTAATCTAAATTTTTTCTGCACCATAAATGCGCATTTCGAAAAATAATGTCTCTTCACTGGCAGTGATTCTTGAGGCCATATTATAAACCCAAAACCTAAATAAAACGTTGAAAAAGTGATAAAACCGAAAAGGAAAAAAGGTGAAACCAAACCTGTACAAGGAATCAGAGATGCATTCTTTAATTTAATATGATTTCAAAATTTTATTACAGAAAATTTAAATAGAACAATGTCTGTTTTTTCATGCCCTACCGAATTGCTGGCTACTGGGCTAGTGATACTCTCGGGGACTAACAATCCACAAGCAGAGGTATCGACCAAGTGGTAACTACAACATTAACGGTACCAATTTTATTGCATCAGATTCGCATTTCGACAGTTTATGTCTCTTTAGTAATGCTGGAGTCTAAATATTTGAATGTCCAAAACCCTATACAAACTTTGAAAAGCTGATGACCAACAGTAATGCTAAACCTGAACAAGGAATCAGAACTGTGTATGAGGGATATACATTCATTAAAATGATTTCGAAATTCACGTAGTGAGGTAGTTATACATCATTGGTTAAAAATAACGGGTTTCGCGAGCGCACCTTCTGCTCCAAGGACATGAAGTAACTCGAGAGAAAAAAAAAGTGTATAACTAGTGTATATTGAGAAAGTTGATACAAAAGAACGATACAGATAACATAAATATTGATCATAGAAAGGTGGGAAACAAAATTTTTACATTCAAAATCAAAATCAAGTAAAAATGGCAACTCAAAATGAAAAACAAAATGAACACAAAGACAATGACAAAATGGCGTCCTACGATGAGGTCGTATATTTCTTCCTCAAGTGTTCATATTTTGAACAATTATGGAAAAAAGTACAACAAATTCTTGAGAAATTAAACATTGGCAGACATGTTATCAATCTAAAAAGCATAGCTTTGGGATATAAAATTTATGATAAAGAGTAATTTACTTTTAACTATTATTATCTAGATATAAGAAGGTGTGGTATGAGTGCCAATGAGACAACTCTCCATCCAAGTCAAAATTTATAAAAGTAAACCATTATAGGTCAAAGTACGGTCTTCAACACGGAGCCTTGGCTCACACCGAACAGCAAGCTATAAAGGGCCCCAAAAATTACTACTGTAAAACCAATCAAACGGGAAAACCAACGGTCTAATCTATAAAAAAAAAAAGAGAAACGAGAAACACTTATGAACCACAACTACTGAACATCAGATTCCTGACTTAGGACAAGTGCAAACAATTGCAGCGGGTTTAAACGTTTTAATGGTACCAAACCTTCACCCTTATCTGAAACAATAGTGTAATATCACAACATAGAAAGACCTGTTTATGTGCATACATGTATTATAGTGTTTATCAATTGTAGTTATTTTAGAGCTTTGACTGTATTTTTATACAACAGTAGTTTAACTCTTGTTGTGTTAGTATTTGTGTTATATTGTTCGTCTCTTTTTGTTGTTGTCAAGTAAAAATTTACTTGTTTAATGTTATTCAAAATATAAGAAATCTATCATGACAAGAACACATAGTAAATGAAAATTACCTTTAACTAAATGATCTGTGAAAATAGCATCCGATTTTACTGTAGATATATTTTGTAAAAGGGATAAACATGTTTAATAGCGCCTTTAACCTGGGACAGTGGTGTAACAACACAACATAAGAAAAAGTCTCGTGAGATCGATACAAAGTACAAAATTCGGAAAAGCGCTTTTGAACCGCGGAATTTCAAACGAATATTCACAACAGAAGAGAATAACGGCATATTAATAATCCTTTAAAAACAAATATTTTGGAAAAAAGCCTTGGATAATACACAAATGTATATTCCATATAAAGCACTAGTGACTACACGTGTTATCTAGCTATTTTGTAAACAAAGCAGTTAGTATTGTCACGGGTTTGGGTAGCGTGTACGCGACACATTTATCTCTACTAATAAAAATGAGGTTTGTTCATGGGATGGGGGAAATATACGTTAATCAAAACGAGGAATAATGTAATACATGTATATAATAGATGATTTATTGAAACTTCTAATGCTATTTTTTATGACAGGATTTTGAAGAGTCACAATAAAGTTAATTTGTTCTTTAGTTGTCTTTTTCTTTATTTTAACTTCATGAATCAATCTTTTCAAAACGGGTTACTCTGCCTTGTACCAAATATGCGAGTCTTGATAAACCAATATATCGGGATTAACCCCGTATATGGATATAAGCAAATGTTCTCTTTTCGGAATTATGTCCGACTAGAACTTATTTTAAATGTTGAAATTTAAAAAATGTCTCTTCCTGAATAGCTTGTTTCTCCTTAATAGTTGCAATAAATTGTGAGAATCACCTTAGTAAAGTAATTGTAAAACTTAAATAAGCTATAAAATATATATCTTGCTTTTATATTAAATAAAATAAATTTTCTCTGTACCTTTTCTTTTTGTAAATATCTTTGTTTTTTTTTTGCCGTACGTCCTTTCCTCTTTGCATGTCAAATCCCAGAACCTCGCAAAAGTCTCCCACTCTTGCTTTTATACCTCAGATATGTAGCTATAGCAATTGCTAAAATTTAGCTATCCCCCTAGTGTCCCCATAACTACAGCTAAGAGTGGCGCGAAACCCTCCATCTCTTAGGTAACAATCAGAATCTCGTATTTTCATCCCTAAGACATGTTACTTCTTTATTCTATGAAAATTATTTAACTTCCGTTAAATAAATCTTAAACAAACTTTATTTCATTGAAAACTATCACCAAATACAGAATCAGGATAAATTCCCCCATTTCGAGCCTCGCAAAGTTTTCTTCTATTTTAACCATGTACGCACATGCGCAAAGTCAACTTTCGAATATACATCCTCAATGGAATTTTGTACATCAGGAGTTTGTAAACATTGACCGATAAGACAACAATTTGAAACAAAATGAAAAATTTGCATGCTAAAACGGTAAGACCAGAACAAGTCCAACCGACGTATAACCTCTGAAACAACTGTCATGTGCATAAACGAAAGAAATACACTCAAACCATGAGATGTCCCACTTCTCCG